>JAPXFQ010002702.1:0-209781 GCA_028564705.1 Apricaphanius iberus
CCTGATCAAGTCAATACTAATGCCAACATGTTAGCTAACATTAGCATTAGCATGCTAGTTAGCATTAGCATGCACACCGTGGCCGTCCCTTCTCTAAATTTCCTGAAATTTTCTAGTTTTGCAATTACACTTTACCCTCACAGCTCTTAGTCATCATGGGGAAGACTGTCTCCCATAATATTGGTGGTTCAACTTCAATGATTCACAACAGGTTGGAATGTTTTAGCTATACTCAATGTTATTGCAATTGCTTGTTTTTATTAAAGGTCTAGTCATTTAATTTGGGCTGTGGTATTTGTTTGCTTTCCATCTTTACAAAAATGCTACAGCTAGAATCATGTGTGCAAGCATTTCCGTCTATCAGTAAGTAAAAATTTAAAATAATTATCAACTGTGTTGTCCTATATTTTCTGGACGTTATCTAAAATTGACCTCCAAGGATTTGACATCTATTCAAAAACATGCCGTCTTCAATTTGGTCCTAATCACAGTGTACAGTTCTGATTAATATACACTATTCTACAATTTTAAAATTGATTTAAGTTATATATTTGAAGCACAAATATTCTTGATAAATACAAAGACTAAACAATTTCATTTTAATATGTTATTTTTTGTCAAGCTACTATTACTCTTGGACTTGTCTTTGACACTGTAAATCACACTTATCAAACTGGCCCATGAGCCAAATCTGGCCAATTATGCGGCCGTCCTGACTCTAGAGGACCCTATAAATAGAACCTTTAAGTTCTATTTAAGTGCACCTAAATGCAATTTTAACAGTAGAATCAAATCTGTGTTTATTTGAACAGTCATAAATAACATCATCATGATAAGGTGTTCAGTATTATTTAATTTTAAGAAACTTTTTGAGTACAGGGAAACATTTTATTTACTAATATTTTAACCGTTATAATTTTATCAATACTTTCTACCTCAACCGGCCCTCTAAGGATATTTATTAGCTTGATGTGGAATGGAAATGAGCTTTACAACCCTGCTTTAAATTATGATTTGTATATATCTTGGCTTGAGTAGAGTGATTACATCACTGGTTAAGTTGTCTACTGAATAAGGTCTTACCTTTGGGATAGAAGTTTTTATTATTCATGTATTTTATTATACTGGCCTCCTCAGGGAAGTTCAACTAGGCTCCATTCCCGGTCCAGTTTGATTTTTTTGTTTTTCTTTTTGTTATTCTACTAAAGTAAATACATTTCTCCTGTGTTTTCTCAACTCATTTATTCACGTTAGATGTATGGCTGGGGATATTCTAAATTGTTTAGACCCAACAGTACCAGGAGGACCCTGTGTATCAATCTTTCTTCCCAGACAGCAAACAGACAAAGAAGTAAACAAAGGAAGATTCCAAATTTTTTTTGTTTTTTTGTTTTTGTTGCAGTGATGTTTGAAATAAAATGTATTCTGTACTTTGAATTAGCACTTTAGGTCCCTGTACCTTAAAAACTAATACAGCTGGTATAAACTGGTAAAGCTCAGTTTTTAACAAGGTAGTCTTTTTAAACTTTTCTCTACCCTGTCAAAACTTTCAAATTATTCCCAAAGCATTTATAAACTTATTTAACTTGTTTTTAAATCTTTTAACAGTTGAGTTCTGAGTTGCTGCACCCACACGTGCTGTTTTGTTCCTTCAGGGCAGCAAACGATTGACTGTTATATTTCAAAAGAAATGTAAACTTGGAGATGATGCAACCTTTTGTATTACAGCTCCAGAATTGTAAAATGCTTTAACACAGGATCTTAAGCCATCGCCTTCAGTTCCATTTCCTTAATCGTGTTTAAAAATGAATATTTCCTTTGTTGGCTTTCAACCAAGTAAGGGGTATTGACAAGGACTTCATTTTTTATTTGTTTTACTTGTCTTGATTGTTTCAATCCCCTTTCATATTAACAGTCATTGCCTGTGTTTGTCATATTTTTTATTTATTTTATGGCACTTTTATCATTCTTGCTATTATTTTTTAGTTGTTTAAAATGTTTTTATTAGCATAATGCTGTGACATATCCAATAACTGAAGCCTTATAAGAAGAAAGTGCTCTTATTAAGTTGATGTTTTGTGTTTACAATGCACAAACAAAGATTTGTATTTGTTTGGCTCCATGCACAGCTTGCTGTTGGCTCAAAGATTCTACTTAAACACCCCCAAACAGGATACGAGTTAAAAAACCTGTGGGTGCAGATTTCTGACATCTCCTATTGATATCAGGTTAAAAGCAGCAATTATTCCAGAGAATAATTGATATTTTCCATTGGGGAAGTGAATCTGAGATATGTAGGACGTTAAATGCAGGTTAGATGTCCAGAGGCAATCTGAGTATGCAAATGTATAAACTTCTGCTCAAGTGAACACTGTATTCCAAGCAAGTTAAAAACAGGTATCAAAGCCCACACTGCCAAACACGAGATTAAAATAGGCTTGTCAGAAACAAGAAAACAACAAGGAAAGACCTAAGGTTTTTATTCTGAGGGAAGATAGCATCTGATGCAGTTTGATTAAAGACAACAACCACCTGTAGAGGTGGATGAGGCTGTCCCCTGATTCACACTGAGTGCGGAAGGGATGCTGTCTGTACTCTGTACGGATGAAGTAGTCCAATCAGAGCATTCCCGGGTGCTCGGTACAAATCCAGAGCCCCAAAAAGTTTCCACATGAATTCCATTTTTTCCGGACGCTGCATTCAGAATTCCATGAAGTTAGAAACAAATGACATGAGGTAGACAGGAAGTCAGACGTGAGCCAGGAAGGTGCATCTGATATATTTCAAAATTAAAATGTTTTGCATCCCCCCCAGCTTTTTCTTTTATTAGGGATATTAGTTCACAATGTATCATAGTTCACATTACTTTTACAAGTATATATTTAAACATATTTTGTCAATGTTTTGCAAACTACAGTACTTTTAAACATCATCGCTTTTACCCTGTTTTAGTCATGTTTTTGGACTGTAGGAGGAAGCCAGAGTACCCGGAGGAAACCCCGGAGGGAACCCCACCCAAAAATGTGTATGCATTGTAAGAATCACATAAATCAACTGACTTTCATGAAAAACATTGACAGAACTGAACAAAAATCCAGAGGCAACAAAAACATTTATATAAACAATGAAGACTGTTGACCCAAACCTTTGGCAATACATAAAAGAAGCTATAAGGTTTTTTAAAAGCCACCCACTTTCTGCCATAAACGGTCAATGCAAAGTACCTAATGAACATTGGCGGGTAACCATGGCAACCAAGAATCAGAGAAAGACACAGCTACAGGCATGCGAAGGCAGAGATTGTTTTATGTCAATCAATCAATCAATGTTGATCTATATAGAGCGTTACTCAGCCAAAGGCTTCAAATAAAATGACAAAAATATAGTGTTAGAAGACAAGACAAAAAATATAAAAACATCAAAATTAATAAATAATAAAAGCAGTAGCACAAGAGATGAAACAAATAAAAACATTAAATCTAAAGTTTCAATTATAGGCTATGATTATCTCTTGCAGCGACAGTAACACTGGAATCACAGCAAATTAAAACAAATAAAGCTAAATCACACTAGAACATAATAAATTTAAGCACTCCTAGATATTTAAAGCCTGGCAAAAAGGTGCGCTTCAAAACTACTTTAAAAAAGTATCATCTATGCAAAATATTGATTTGGGGTAATACAAATAAAGGGAAGAGCTGCAGTTGACATAGCCTGATTGTTGAAGCAGCATGCCTGACATTAAAAAAAAAGTCTTCAATGAGTGCCAGCGCATCCATTATGCAGAATTATGCTGGGACGCTGCAGCATGTTCTTCACACATGCACCAATCGCTATAAAATCTGAAGATATATGTAGGAACGTAATTCTTAAACGAATAATGTTTTTAACTTAATTTCTCATTTTTATTCTTAGTTCCTATAGATGGGATGGGGGAGAAGTTTGTGTGATGTTTGAGTTTGTTTGTGCGTGCAGTGCTCTACAAGTCTGAAAATGTGGCATAAATTCACAATTTTGGTATCTGTCCTGCTGCGCTGTCAGTTGAGCAGGATGGTCAGTGTGTCCAAAAAGTGCGTAAGCAAGCTGCTTAGTGTGCTTAAAGTTGTACACATTTTTCCACCACGTTTTTCTCTATAAATCCCAAGCTTTGCATATAAAGTTGCTTACGTAGTTTTCAGACTCCGTTTTGTGCGTAAGCAAGCATTATAAAGGAGACCCCAGTTCTTTTGAAACTAAGCCATTCAATTATTTATAAACTAGTAGGAGTATTTTGAATTCTATTTTCTCTGAAGAGTATTCTCTGAGCTACAGGGAGCCAGTGTAAGGACTTTAGAACTGTGGTGATGTGCTCTACTTTCCTAGTTCTAGTGAGGACGCAAGCAGCAGTGTTCTGGATCAGCTGCATCTGTCTGATTGAATTTTAAGGTAGACCTGTGAGGATGCTGTTGCAGTAATCAATCCCACTTAAGATAACAGGACAGGACTAACACAACAGCACATGGCTGAACCAAGCACACACCCGCTATTTATATATATATATATATATGAACACTCCAAATATTTTCAGAAAACAAAGCTTTTAATTGGATGGATGGATGGATGTTTCAACAGAACAGTGATGTCAAAGATACATCAAAACTGGTTTTGGAATGAATATGGGAAGTCACCATCAGCCTTTTGAAATGGTACTGATCTAATTCCTTCTAAGAATGTATTGATTATTTTAAATGTGTGCAAGGAATCCACCATATTATAAAAAATGTCACTATATCTGATAAAAATAAAGTCTTAATATACCTAACCTCATTTAGGTAAGAGACTTGTGGATAGGTCTAAAAAACCGGTAGGGTTTTAGTACTTTATATATTGTAACATCTAAGAGAATGGACGAATTGAGTTCCCATGATACTTTACAGTTTTTTGTTCCAAATTCACCTAAATGGTATTACTGGGTGTAAACTCAGACAATTCACAGACAATTGCATATAGTTTCCAGTTAGATAGACGCACCTTTTTGATTTTGTGGAGATTGTACAATGAATGAGTTATGTGTTAATTTTCATAAGATAAGATAAGATAAGATAAGTCTCCACCCAAATTGGTCTGAACGTTTTTGTGTTGCATGTACTTATACTTATTTGACTGAATAAAGTCACTAAAACAGCACTGTGTTTCAAAGAACACTTCTCACCTCATCATTGCTTGGCTTGAATCCAAACTTGCCACAAAACTTCAGTCTGCATGTATAAAGTTGATCCTAGGTCAGTTCTTGGAAATCAACTATACACCCAACCTTGGGAAACCAATCCTTGTTTGCAAAATCTGCAAGGTTGTATCATCAAAGCACCTCAGAACAAATGTTTCAAATAAGTGATTGAAAAATAAAACTAAATTAATCTGACCTACATGTCAGTGATGAATGAAATGTAAACTCTGCCTACTGTAAATCTAGAACAAATGTGTTGAGATTTTTTTTTCCCTGGCAGCTTTTTGACTCCGCCTTAATTTGTTCATTTCGGATGAGACAATAGAGAAAAGCGCTGTCCATGGAAGGCTTTAGTATCGATTTAGCTCCTGCTGTCAGTGGAGAGGATAAACCAGTGGGGTGCTGTCCGAACAAGTGAGCCTCAAGTTTTTGTGAAAAATACCTGACATATTACCAATCCAACTGTGGCCTTTAGTTAGGTTTTTTACCTAGCTAGGTGACTTAGAGATATAATTTGCAAGAACTATAAGAGTCCACATGGATCTTAACTCTCTTTCTTTGTGCTTTCTCCACCCTTTTTGTCTCCACTTGAGTATAAAGTTTTCCAGCAGTGGGCGAAACGTCCAACATGAGCAATGAGGTCTCAGACAAAGAACAGATAGGTAGCCAGGTTGCTTAGTTCTGTATGTGTATGAATCACTGTGTGGGTGTGTGGTAAATAGCAACATGAGTTTTTTTTTCCAGTTTGGAATGGGAAAGCCAGAGAAGCGGCTCTCATCAGAGGGTTGTATATTTGTGGTGGTGTAATGGGGTCACAGTGGATGTGCAGTACAGACAGGGTCTCTGCTCTAAAGCCTCAGAAATGGAATGAGCAAGCTGGAAGCAGGCAACAGAGGGCTCTAAATAATGAATTCTTTTTATTTTTTTATTTCGCTGCTTTGTGACTACCCCCACCTCCCTATCCCCCTCCAAAACTATACTTGTATATTAAAGGAGCACCATAGACCCTGCAGTATTATAGTAGAGGCAGTGATAATGACACAGGAAGGAATAGGAGGATAAGTAGTGGGAAGCTGGAGTGAAATGGGACAAGCTGAGATGCGGACTGACAGAATGATGTGAGACGCCAAGTGTTTCACTGTTAACTTGCCAGAAACAGCAGGTTCTGATTTGTGCAATTATGGCATAGTTCTCTAGATAGGCAATGACAGGTTGGACCCATTTTGTGGAGGACAAAGAGTGGGAGGAAAAACCTGAGCAGAAGTTGGACAGGGACCTGAGATTGTTACAAAAAGCAGTCTGTATTCTCTACCCAGTGACACAATATTCTGCTCTAAAAAGAGATAGCAAACACACATCATTATCAAAATGATAAGATTCTGAAACAATGTTATTCATCCAAATTTAACCTGAGAGAAATTTGAAAGGAGAAAAAAAGAGGATGACATGGCTCAGTGGCTTGCTCGTTGCAGTCCAAAATAAACAGAAAGGTTTGGTCTCTCTTTTTTTGACACTAACATTGCAAAATATTTGTTTGTAAAGGGACATGAATTAATTTGCACACAATCATCAGAGCATAAAATAACAAATTAAGTTTTGAAAATGAATACACTGAGGCATATTGCTTTAATTAAAATGTATGCATAACAATAATCATTTTTTTTGTTAGAGAAAATCTAAATTGCAGTTTGAGACTTCCTGCAATCAAGGTTAATTGATTTCATTGTCATCAACACTGATTTAAAATGACATGTGTTCATAATTATGCAAACATGTGCCTTCATGAGAAAACAAAGGGCATCTTATTTCTATTTACATACATAGAAAAATATTTTTTTTCTTTTGTTAATGAGTTTCTAAAATGATTGCAGTCTCACTTAAAGTGTGCAAGTTCAACATATTCCGTACTGCTGTCGTTTATCAAACAAAAACAAACCTAAATCATTTTTGCACCTCATTATTCTATAGGTTTTAAGAACACCTTTTGCAAAGGTAACTTATTAGTTCAAGGCAAAGTTTGGTTTATTTCAATCTGGACGTTATTGATATCATGCCTAATGTTAATTTACTCACCCATACAAGTTTGGAGCCACTTGCAGTCCTTCAGGAGAAGTTTATATCCAGTCGCGATCAGTGCATATCCATATAATGAAAGTCATGAGGTAATGCCTCTAAATAAGGCATTATCCTCCACAAAACTCTTTTTTTTAACCAATATTTTTTTATTCAAAGCTATTACTATTCCCCTATAAATTTGGGGCGTCTCAGAAATGCTTGGTTATAACAGGACCACCGTCCTTTCAGTATATTAAACCCGTACTTCATCAACTTCACTATCTGCCAGTCAAATGCAGAATAATCTTCAATCTTCTCCTGTATTTATCCAAGGCCGGAATTTTATTTGGGGGGGTGTAAGTTGATAGCTACAAACTAATTACAAACATTATGAAAACTATTTATTAATTCTCATGGGGTTAGGACAGATGGAATGACTTGTAAATGTTTATATATTTAGTTGAAATTTCTCTTAATATGTCCTTCTGCAATTGGAACAAACATTGTTATTTTGGTGCTTTCTGTCAAAAGAAATTGTTTCTTGTGATTAATTCAGATGCATATTTGTAAACCTAAGTCATGCTCCCATTTTCTTTTTAGAAATGTGAAGATTTTTACTTCAACATTTACAAAATAGCCACATCTGTTCAGTATATTTCTATTTCCATAGTCCTGGATATCGTGGGCAGCAACAATTGCTTCTCTGAGGTAAAGGAAAGGGTGTTTTGTATACTTGTTGTTAGATTTTAATGGTTCCAGAACCTGAGAAGTACCAGATCAGTTTTATAATGATTTGAAATTATGTCTAAACCCAAGAACTGAAAGAAGGTGAATGACTTTGAGAAAAACAATACATAGATAAATCATTGTTTTATCTTTAGATTTAAAGAGTCCTGTCTCAAACCACAAAACAATTAAATCAAATTTGTGTCCTAAAGCAACATTTGAAATAATGATTTGGTTAATAATGGTTTGATTTCCTTAATAACATTTATCAGTTTATCATTGTTTTGCCTCCTGCTTAAATGTCTTTTTCTCTGAGCTTATGCAATTCAGGCAAACACAGAGGAAGTTTATCTCATTCAGATGAAATTGTTCATTTTTATTTAGTTATCACCACACATTTTATTGAAAAAATGTTTGTTCTTTCGGCTTCCATTTTGTTATTTCCTGCAAACATTTTGCTTTCCAGACTGTGCTCAATCAGTTGATTATCTTTTGTTGTGATTTGTTTGCCTTACTCTCTCCCTTCTTTGTCACTTTAATTTCCTTTTCTCCCAGTGTTTAAAGATTTTATTGGTTTTGGATGTTTTTTTCTCTGTTTGTCAAACACTCTTTTTATTTGCCCTGCTCTGCTTTTCCCAACCTCTTTCTGTTTACAAATCCTTAATTTTTGGAGGGTAACCTTTTCATGTTTTCTTCATTCTTCTTTCTGAGAGAACTAGCACACTGTATAAATATTGTATTGTTGTGCTTCAGTAGGTTCCGTGCTCCAGAGTGGCTCTATGGTCAGCTATGTCTTGGACTTTGAAGAAAAACAGATTAGGCAAGTGAAATGCTTGCACTCAATGTGGTGGTTTACAAATATAAAATGAGCTAAGAGTAAGAACTGCATATTTTATTTATCAACATCTGTGTACCAACCTATGCTAATGCAAAACCAGATTTTCTCTTTGGCCCACATTACCCTGAGAATATGAGATCCCAGCAGATGGAGCAAAATGTTCAGGAGTCATTCACCAAGCCAGATCTAGAGAGAAAAGTCAGTGTTTGCTTTGCTGAGAAGCTGCAGCTCATCCATCCTGTTGTTCAGTCTGCTGAAACTGGCCTGGTGGATTGACAGAACTACAGTACAGAAATTCCTATAGTCTCAGTGTAACAGGCACTCAGCCTCACTTCTCCCATCTGTGTTTCCTACTAATTCCAAAGGGAGAGATAGAGAGAAAGATAGAGAGGAGAGCGCTTCTTACCCAAATTGCAGCATGGCTAGAGAAACTCCAAGGTTAAGATTACATAGTTACACTGAGTAGCTAAAATTAGATATTCTCAAAAAAATATTCCAACTGAAATGTGTTGAGTTAGTGCAACATATTCTTGGTTTGAGTATATGTAACTCAAACTTTTTTATTTATCTGAGCTATTTGTATTTTAACTAGCTTTCGTACCTTCATAAAGACCAACTTAACTGGTATGAGTAAATGTGATGTAACATTTCTATTGCTAGGGCAGTTTATCATTTTAGCAATACTGTGATTATTTGTAATACCATCTAAAGTGATGAGAAAACTAGTATTATATATATATATATATATATATATATATATATATATATATATATATATATATATATATATATATATATTGTTTTAATTTAATCTATAGGAAAGACAAGCAATGAAGAATTTGGAAGATTTTAGTAGGAAGTGTTATCAAGAAAAGCTGACAAGTCTGCAGAAGAACATTTCATTGATGATAGTTTATTAGAAACACATAAATATTTACCATGAAATCTTGTTCAGATATTGCATGCTAAAAAACACTTTTCACGTCACGTCACTTCACGGCACCCATTCACGTTTTTATCTCCCAGCTGCAGTGTGTTACATATTTCTGGGTCAAAACTGCCTTTTTTGACACCCTTTCTATACACCAATTAAAGGCTGAGTTTCTTTTAGAGGCGAACTGGCCGAGGTAGGTTCGTGAGGTTTCCTGAACGATCAGTCTGTTCTAGATCTGTGATCAGAAAGTTTGTTTTCATACTCCACAAGGAGCTGCGGACGAACCACTGTCATGCACCTGCTGTGTCTGCTTGTGTACGTGATTGAACCATCTTTCTCTACTTGGAAATGGCCTGATCAAGTCGCTCAGTGTGGCTGTGGTTAAGTTGGGCTGATAAGTTATAAATGAGAAGGAAAAAGAAGACGTCACCAAACAACCGGCTTTGTACAAATAAGATTTACTCACAAAGCAGTTTATGACAACAGCAAACAGAAACAAACATCAAGTCCTACTTCTTCTATGTAGATCTCTTATTTCTGCTGCACTGATCAGTGACACTTGCTGCTGAAAGTGATATATGGATGTCTTTAGTGGATTCCCTAAAGGGCAGACAAAGATTGAGTTAAATCACACTAAAGCTCCAATAGTGGAATAGTGGATCGCTAATTGTAAGCTTTATTGGTGCAGCGCGTAAGCCACAAGTTACATTATTATTACTCACTGGTGCACTCTACTTTGAAAGAAAACCCGCCTAACCTCACAGGGGTTTGCCTCAGCACCAAATATTATGAGCATGGACAGGTGAAATGTCACGATAGTTTGTAAACCCCGTTGTGTTGTGGTTTACTCTTCTTTAAAGGGATAAGCATGTATTGTGTCTTACTGCTGTTACACATTAAATAAATAAGAAGTCAGTTACGCCGAGTTACAGCTGAAAACAGAACACCCAACAAACACCCAGTTATCTGCTATTTTATCATGTTTATTTAAAGGATTAATGAAACAATGCCATGTTACTTAAAACAGAATGTTCTATATATATTTAAGACTTTATATTTCTATTCACAAGTAAAGTAGCAATATATATTTTCGTGTCAGATTCAGGGAAAATACAGCTAAATGTGTTCAAACTTTGAGAAGAGTTAATTAATCGTGTGCAGCACTTTAGTTTAGTAAGAAGGATAATGTGTTTAATTTTATAGTTACCAGTGAAAATACAACACATCTGTAGGTTAATGTAATTTTTGGGATGATGCAATAATATTGAACACTGTAAGAAAATATTTGTGTAACACTAAATATAGAAAGAGACTAGATCTGGACGCGGAAATCAGCGCTTTGTTGGTTATTGCTCTCCCCTTTTATCCCCTATTTTTCAGATCCTGTATTTAGTCCCAAACTTGGGGTATGTAACACACAGTCTCTTACTTTCTATAGATTCAAGAAAGAGTCAGAATCCCTTTGCTTTTAGAGATGTGTTAAAACACACACACACACATGCACACTACACTCTGACTTTCAGAACAGTCAGTTACACATCCTTAAAATCCTTGTCCAATAAAACCATCCCCGGCTGTCACCAATGTACGTAATGTGTTGTGTTGAGCTGAGGTTTTTGTCAATGCTTATTTATTTAGTTTTTCTATTCACTAGATTGCTAGGGAGATATAGATCTATCACTGCTTAGCTGACGAGCAGTTGGGGTACAGCCTTATTTGTTAAGGACGGACAGAGTGCCAGTGAGAATATGTTGCCTCAAATTCGGGACATCCTGTCGGAATTATAATAGTTTTACCACTGGATCAAAGCATCTTGCATACAGTGTGTCCAAGGGGAAAGAGGACTTTAAAGGTTGCCTAAATCCTGTTTTGTCATTGCAGTTTATTTAGTGCATTTACATGCAGCAAGGGAGAGTTGAATCATTGCCTTAGTCTGACTGAAATCGGACTTTTGAAATGCATTTATACATATTAAGCCTACTTTATACTTCCCTAGTTACGTCTGAACAGATAAATGCAACACCATTATTCATTGACACAAGGTCTCTCCATGACCTACGCAATGAGTGCAACACAATCAAACACTACAATACTTACAAAACTAATGTACTGTAATGCGATGTTTTTGTTGTTCATTTCTTTGCTCATTGTGCATCTCCTGCATTTACTCTGTCTGCTTCACTGACTTAAGCATTTGTTTATTATGTTTATTATCTGTGTGACTCTAGTACAACTGAAGATGTTAGCGTGAAAGGGGGCATGTCGCCACCTAGCATTGCAGAGTCGAGTGCAATTCATTCAATAATGACATTTTCTGAGTAACATTTAAACTTGGACATGTCTCTCAACTCTGGTTAAGCCATTCATCTGATCACTGCCAAAAGCTCAATTTAGATGTTCTATTAAATGTACTGCCTGTGGTGAGCAGCATAAATATTTTGAAAACCATTATCTGAGGAATTGTGTGAGATAAATAAAAAAAAGGTCTCCCTAATCAACAATCAAAATGTGAAGAGAACAAATAAAACCCAGCATTACCACAATAAATACTAAGTAATAAATAAATTACAATGTCTCCACATGACTCTTAACCAATGCAAATGGTAAGTGAGTGCATTGAGCAAATTAATGGATTGATGTGCCATAATTTTTTCCAGCTGAATACAAACTAGTATTTTGAATTTCTTTTAAGAGAAATTATAAAGACTCCACACAATTTGTCAATTTCAGCTAGAAACTACTGATCAGGCCTGAAATCTTGGTGTAGTAATGGGCTCAGACCTGAACCTCCAAGGTCAAATAAAGGAAATATCAAGGTCAACAATTTATTATCTGTAAACCATGTCTAGGATGAAATAACTAATGTTGTAATGGGACCTCAAAAACTATTCAATGCATTTATCTTTAGTCAAACTGATTATTGGAATGGTTTTCTCACGGATATGCCTAAAAAAATCAATCAGAATGCTGCCGCTCGGTTCTAAAGTCCTTACACTGGCTCCCTGTAGCTCGGAGAATAGTCTTCAGAATACTTTTACTAGTTTATAATTCAATGAATGGCTTAGTAACAGAGTATGTTGAAGACTTGTCTGCCACTATACCAACCTCCCAGACCACCCAGATCTTCCAGCTCTAGTCTATTAAACATGGCTAGAATTGGAACCAACCATGGAGAAAGCAGCTTTCAGGTTCTATGCTCCTCTTATCCAGAACAAACTTCCAGACCACTGAAGCAGCTGAAAATTGAGCTGTTTTAAATCAAGACTATTTAATTCAGTTTATCTATATTCATAACAGCTGTCATCTCAAGGCACTTAAAAAAAGGTAATTTCAAAACAGTTTTACAAACATTGTAATTACTTAAAAAGTTTTCTATTTAAGGAATTCAAGCATATTTCTGTATAATGAACCCCAGCATTTTTCTAAAAACCCAGGCTAAAAACCCATCTGTTTAGAGCTGGCTTTGTGTAAGTTATTAATAGCAGGACTGTCATCTATTTTAACGTGTCATAAGTTATGTGTCTAGGGTTTTATTCTTTTACTGTTGATTTTATTCTACTTGTTATTATCCTCTACAGATGTAAGGCACCTTGAGTTGTCTTGTTGAAACTGTACTATAAAAATAAAGTTTTGTTGCCTAAGGTAATGGAAAATCTGCCCTGTTTGCATGACATAGTTAAAAAGTCTGCTTACTGACAACAAGTGGGCTATAAGGCTTGCAAATCCCTCAAAATATCACACACTTGATATGTTAGTATATGATTGTCTCAAGCAAAATAATTGCTTAACTAGTCTGGAGGTTTCTGAAGTGCACTTCATTCAGTCATTCTCCTATTCCCCCTTTCTCATACTGTACATGTGACGGTAAGCTACGTTGTGGCAACCCACCAGTCACAGGATTAGTTCTTACCTCCTGAGCTGCGAAGTAGAAAGCAAACAAATAAAACCTTTTAGTCCACAAACATTTCTATAAAGTAACACTGCAATTCACAAATACAGTAAAGAAACCAGATTTTTCCTAATTAAATCTTTCATTTTGTATTGTGTAGTTGTATTTCTAAAGGGAAGAAAAATATTTGCATCGAAAAACACTTTTATCAATAAGTTTTAGGTTTGAAATTTATTGTGGAACCAAATACAGTAGATCTGAAATTTTATTCATTTTGATTTGTTTTTAATATGCAACTGTCTAATGAAAACTTTCTAGCAAAGTGTAAATGTTACTTGATTGTACTTTATTTAACAGTATAAAGAACTGACAAAAAAACAAAACAATAAAAGTAGAAAAATGCCAAATTAGGAGTTAAATCGTTAGTTTTTATTGTGTTGCTGAGGTCTGGTTCTAACTAAAAAAATTATAGAATAACTGCTTTAAGGGGAATATACTATGGCCTTATAAAGAGTTTTCATCCAGAAAGCAGGCAGAACACGATTGCCAACCTACATTATTAAACAGCACACTGAGAAACTAGTGGGAATTTAGCGCACGTTTGCACAACATAACTTCCAATCACCATTGTACAAGATATATATAAGCAACATGGTCTGATTAACCATTCAAAGCATTTCCCCTGCAACCAATCAGATGAGTTGCAGAACAGATTTGGCTGAAATGGACATGAACTTTGAATACTCAGTGGTCCTCTGTCCAGTCTGCCGTGTCTTGTTTTCGTTTTTCTTCTTTCTTTTTGAGATCCTAGCAGTGCTGTAGATGGAGCGTGGCCCAACTCTGAGCACTCCTCGTTCCTGACAGAACAAATTAAGCTGAAATGACAGATGAAAGACCAAATAGCTCCTGACTGGCACAAAGGAAAGTGCTGTTAATGAAAGTCCTCTTGTTCTAAGAACGGGGTTTTGGAAAAGTGTCAGTGGTATTGAAACCTGCTATAAATATGCATTTCCTCTGTCAACTGAGTTTATTTAGCTTGCTAAGAGTAGGACAGCTTTTTAGAGCTGCTCTTCCTGATAAGTGTGAGCGTTTTGTAGAATTTGTATGCTGTACAACTGTGCTACAATTTAAGGATTTTCAAACATTTAAAACCGAGGATAAAATGGATTTGTTGCTCCATTCATGAACTAATTGAAGGTGAGGTTAAAGTTTTCTTAGGAGTATATTAAGCAGCTGCTTAAACTGAGAACTGTAATTATTGAGATGACAGCTTTATTAACACGTTCTGAGGAGTGGAGTACTTGATTAACAGAGCGGCTGATTTACATCATTGTATGTGTGTGTATAACGTAACCTGCCATTTTAAATGAGTTGCAATGAAACTACTTTCCCAAGGGACATTGTCTGAAGCTGTCAACAGCTGTTATAGTATTTTCTGCTTGTCTACTGAAAAAAACACTCATTGTTTAAACAGTTGACAGCTATTGCAGCAAGTGGGTGGTCGGCAGAATGATTACTGCAGTTATGCTTGAAAAAAAAGTTATATAAGAAAATTAATAAGTCCTTGTTTTCATTTACTACCCTGCCTTTAGCCCTTTTCTGACCTCTTGATGTCTGCACTGTATAAAAGTGCAGAGAACATTTATCACAAGTTAAACCAAACTTCCTCCTCAACTCCATAAAAGATCAAATAAACAAGGTGGTTCATTGCAGTAGTTACAAGTTGTCAATAATTTACCATCAGTATACGTACACTAAATAATCCCAATTCAGTCACTTGGTACTTGGAACCTTTGATTACACCTGTTGTGGATTTAAGGGAAAATGCAACCATTTGGCTATTATAGTTAAACGACTTCTCATGGCAGTTAATGAGATATATAATTTGTTAGAAAGAAATTATATTTGGGGCACCACCTGGTCTACCAGGAGCAATTTTAATAGCCAAATGTCTATATCAGTCTCATAATCTGAAGGAGTGTATTCTTTACCGTCTATTGATCAATGAAACCTTGCCATATCTATGTGGAACAAAAAAAAAGTCCAAAATCAAGAGTTTACTTGCAAAAGAAGGAAAAGACAAACATTTAATCACTCAAAATAGTAACTAAAACACTATTGATCAAAGTAAATGAAACTCTAAATAAAATTACTTAATGGATAAAAAAGAATGCTATCAAAATAGAAATAATGAATTCTGATGTGCTTTTCTTTAATCTGGATGCAAAATCAAACCCAGGGCTTGATTTGCAGATGGTGAAATGAAAGCTAAATTAGTTTACCAAATGTGATTAGTTTTGACTAATTAGCACCATTGATTTCAGAATCAGAATCAGAATCAGCTTTAATGGCCAAGTATGACACATAAAAGGGAATTTGACTCCGGCACCTTTTCTCTCTCAGTACAGATACTTAAATAATGTGTAAATTATAAAAAACGGAAATAAAAATAAATACTAAATAAATTAAAGGATATATATACACCTAACACAGGGTTATGTACAGGAAGTTTATACAGCAATGCAGAGTTTTAGTTTATTTGCTTATTCATGTGAATGGACATCACACTCTGTGGACTATTCAGAGTTCATCAAGTGCGACTGCTGGGGGAAGCAAATGTTCTTGTGTAGGTGTGGGTTTTGGCGTACAGCGCTCTGTAACGCCGGCCTTGAGGGGTGGAGCTAAACAGATTTAGCCAGGTATTGTGACGGGCGTCCAGTGGATGATTTTACTGTCGCTTTCTACCCTGGCCCGGTATAGGTCATCAATGGAGGGAAGATTCAGCTACAGATGTCCTCTCTGAGGACCTGACTGTTCTCTGCAGTCTGTCCCTGTCCTGCGCTATGGCGGAATGGAAACCAGACAGAGATGGGAATAGACGAGGTCAGGACAGTTGGACTATTGCTGTGTAGACATATGGTCAGCAGTTCCTGAGGGCAGGTTGAAAACTTTCTAGCTGTCACAGAAAGTACAGCCGTTGCTGGCCTTCTTCCTTATAGAGTCAATGTGGGTGGGTTCCACTTCAGGTCCGTGTGATGGTGGACTCCTAGGAAACCCCTGAATGACTATACTGTGGGGACTGGCTGTTGGTGATTATCGAGGAGGTGATGTTGAATGGGGGTCTCTTCCTGAAGTCCACTGTCATCTCCACCCGTTTTCCGAGTGGGGTTAAGCTCCAGGTCTGGTTCTGTGATGCTCTCAGATGACACAGCTGTCTCCCACCTCCCTTCTGGTATGCAGAAATCGTTCGCTGTCCACGGATGAGTCCATTGACGGTGGTTTGTAATCTGCAAACTTCTGGAGTTTCAAAGAAGCGGGCTCATTGACCATGCGCAATCAGTGGTGTTAAAGGGAGAAAAGCAGTGGCCGTGGTGTGAACCACATCCCTGGGGGGGCGCCGATGCTGAGGGACGGGAGCATGCGAATATGACAGTTTCCAAGTTTCACCTCGCTGCAAACTGGTCATCAGGAAACTGGTAATACCATCTGGACAGGTCGGAGGGAGGCACGGGATTTTGGGAACCAGTCTTTTGGTGGAGGAGCTATGGACGATGGTGTTAAAATGCTGAGCTGAAGTTCCACGATAAACAGGTCCCAGAGCGTAAGGTTACCTGCAGAGTTCTATGGTGTTTGAAGGATGTAGTGGAGAGCAAGTTGACTGCTGTCATCCACCTGAACCTGTTTGCTTTTTGGCAGAACTGCTGGGGGTCTAGCAGGGGATCCGTGATTGCCTTCAGGTGGGACCAGCACCAAGTCGCTTCCAAGGAATTTCATGACAACAGATGTCAGGGCGGACTGGTCTGTAGTCATTTAGGGGAACCTCCACACAGCTCCAGGGAGTTATTGAAGATATGAGTGAAGATGGGAGCCAGCCTGGTCAGCACAGACTTTCAAGGTCTCAGGACGGAGACACCCATCAGGACCTGTTGCCCTCTTAATCCTCTGTTTCTGAAATAGTTGGCGCATAACCTGTTCACAGATCGTCAGCGCATGGCAGGGGGTCAAGGTATGGGGGATGGTTTGGGGTTGATGCTAGGCTTTTGTGATGGAGATGGTTGGGGGAGGTGGAAGGTGTGAAAGTTACGTTATCATACATGGAGAAAAAAGTCATTGAGGGTCATCAGCCAGGCGGGGGGGCTCCCCAACAGGGTGTGGGGGGGATGATTCTCCCTGTTAGTTGGTGATGGTATCTGCAGGCCTGCCATAACTCGCAGAAGAGTCGTTGACAGAAAAATCGCATCCTCCTTCAGATTTTGCTCTTGATAGTTCCGCCTTGATCTCCTTTGTTCTCAGGCTTGTTCCTGGCCTGCTTGTACAGGTCCCAATCCCCATCCTGTAGGCCCTCCTTGTCCTGGCGTAGACCGTCTCAGTTCTGCAGTGAACCATGGTTTACTGAGTTGTTGTACAGTTTGCCAGAAGGTTTTGGTCTGCACACACTTAGTCACTCACCAAAAGCTGATGTAAGATGTCCTGTGTCGCTCTCAGTTCGTCCTCCAGGTCTGAGTGCTGCTAACTGCTTCTATGACGCTCACAAATCAGTGCAGTCAGAAGCAGGCCTGTAACATGCAATTCTTTGACTCCATCTGATCCTTCGCTTCCACAAGTTTTACTACAGGCTAACAGATTTCAGCTTCTGCTAGTCAAGATGGGTGAGGTGGATCTAGGCGAGTGCGTCAGAAAAGGTACCCAAAGCATATGCCACGGGGGGGGACAGACGAGTTATCGTATTCTTTACTTGTGGTGTAGCAGTGGTCTAAAGTGTTCATGTCCCTGGTGGGTCACGTCACGTGTTGTCTATATGTTATGGCAGTTCCATGTTTGAGAATTTGCTCTATTAAAATCCTCGAGAATGATCTAGCTGAGTGTCCGGGTGAGTTTACATCCACGTCTTTGATCTGGTCGGCTGACGGTGATGTAACGCACTCCGTTACAACACGCATGCGGTGGATGTTTACAGCGACCAGCACAAAAAGAGGCGAAAACTTCACCGCCGAGATGAATTAAAATGTTATACGTTTATGAAGGAAAGACTCTACGGTGTGGTGCTGCTTGTCTTCATATTAACATGGACATTGTATCACCACACTCTCGTCTAATGTAGTAACTTCGTTCCTCCTCCCTATGACTTTCCAGACAAGTTCCGCGCTGCCGGTTTCCACCGCTGGGGAAACAGCTGGAAGCGCCCAGGCAGTGAATTGCGCTGTCCGGGATGTGTTCACTGGACGGTTTCAGTGAGAAGCACAAAGGCGGGCCAGTCAGCCCACCACTCGGAATCGACGAAGGTCTGAGTTCGTGGATAGGAGAAGGAGCAATTCATCCATTTAGTTAGGCAAGAGAGCGAATGTCTCCCCAGGTGTATGGATGGGAGAAGCGGTGCGTTATCCCGCTGTACGCAATTTAACGAGCATAACCAGCTCGTTTCCCTCGTCCTCTGCGGTTTTCATCCGCTCTTATTCCACAAGGAGCGCTGCTGCTCCTCCACGTCTGATCTCCATAAAAGTAGATTGGTGAGTTAAAACCCGGTTGAAAAAAGTCCGGCACTAGGATGCACATATTTGTTGGATTTCCTCTCTGTCATCATTTATTTGTGAGGGAGGGCCAGAAAACTACACAAAAAAGTATAAAATTGTAACAAGTACTAGGGAGAGCGAACAAGTACCGAGGCGTCCCATCTGCGGCGCCATCTTAGAATAACGTGTAAACCAATAAAACAAAGTAGTGAAAAATAAAACATTCTTTGGATTAAGAAATATTATGTTTAAAATTATCTTGGTGAAAGTAATTAACCTTTGGATGACTTTATTTATGGATTGATCACCGCAGTAAACAATCTAATTCCAGTATTTTGATAAAATAACGCGAGTTCACGGCTAAAAAGATTACATTCTGTTCTTAAACTATCTATTTTAAACCAAGTTTGAGCCTCTGAAACGCATGTAGGGCGTTTGAAGTCGCTCAAATACATTTATTAAACATTAAACAAAGAAAGGAAAAGCTCCTGTTTGAGTGAGTAGCTCAAATTGCAGGATTTAAACAACTCTTTGTCGGGACCTTATGAATGATTAAAGTCCGAGCTGCTCTGTGTTCGATGAGGAAAGGGGATGAGGCAACGGTGTTGTGGCCTCGGCTGGTTCAGACTCCCACCGCACATGTGGCTCTCAGTTACCGTTTCTCAGCATTTAACAGTTCGTTCGTTTAGCAAATTTTAGGATTCACCTGTTAGTCTTCGGGTCTCTTGAAGCGAGTCTTTCCCAGAAACTCTGGCCTTCCCGTCCCCAGCGAGGGGAGGTGGTTGCTCTGGCCTTTCATGGAGCGAGCTGGCCGGGACTCACCGGTACGAAGGGACGGTCTTCCCTGTGTCAACTAAGCCGGGAGCTGCTTGGTGAAGAACGAACGGCTGGCAGCGGGGGCTATTTATGCCTTCTTGCTTGTTCGTCCTTCCAGTGGAAGAGAGCAGGTTAGCTCCACCCAATGGCTGTGTGTGTGACCCAACAACCATATTAATTTTCCATGAACTAATCATTTGCATAGCCGTGCGTCCAAATATGCATCCAGAGGCAGCTCTGTGTACATTCTGTGTGTATGTTTCTAGATTATATTTTTTAAGGACCTGCAGAGAGTTGATACAAAAAAGAGGACCAAGTTTCAATGGCGGCTTTCAAACAAGGGAGCTTGCAAGCAGACTGAAGCTGGAAGAAGATTGCCGGTTGGATAAGAGGTGTGTATATGTGTATGGCTGGTTGTAAGTAGTGGGTATTTACTGAGAGCTAGCTTGTGTCCAAAAGTTGCTGTTTCTGTTTCGTTTAGCTTCTATCACCATTCAGCTGCCAGGTAAAAAGCCACTGGGAGGACCAAGGGAGTTGTGTAAAGCAGTCTTTCTCCTCTACTATAAGAGGAGCCGGAAAGGCCAGGGGTCTCATTTATAAACGTTGCGTACGCACAAAACGGGGCCTGAATTGGCATACGCCACTTTCAAAGAAAAAGTTGTGATTTATAAAAAACAGACTTGACGGGAAAACGTGTGCACCTGTACCCCAACTCTGACCCGTGCGTATGGACATTTTGGAGATGAGGGAGTCGACAACGCAGTTGGTGAGGTGGTGAACTGCAGCCAGACTGCATATTACTCCTCTCACGCATATCATTTCACCTCACACCAAACAATAATTATGGATTCATGTTATTATAAACATCCAAACAAGCAATGATATCTATATTGTAGCTTTGCAGTGAGCTATAGCTCTTCTAAAAACATTTTTCAATATTAAAATAAAATTTAAACATGAACATAAAATTTATCTCAAAACCTTAAACTCAGATAAAAGGGCCGGGACTGTGTGTCAGGTTTGGGTTAAAGGAGGACCCAGATGCGGAGCGGCGTTTGTGGCTCTTACGGCCCATGTTTTATTAATAGTCCCAAAAAAGCAGACGAGAAGCACGGCGAACACAAGCACTAGGCGAGGTAACGACAACAACGACCCGACGAGGACAGACAGACACAGAAGGGCATATATACTGTGGGGAGGGTTATCAGGAAACGAAGAACACCTGGGAGCAGAGGCGGAAAACACAGGGAGGACTAATAGGACAACAGGTGAAACAAACTAGGACTAAGTAACTCAAACAGACTGGGAGGAATAAACAACACAGACAGGGATGGAATATGACAGTACCCCCCCCCCTAAGGTGCGCCTCCTGGCGCACCAAGCAGGAACCACAAGCCAGGGCGGGAGGAGGGGGTACAGGACGGACGGATGAAACCAAGTCTGAAACCGGAGTCGAGGCGGCCGACGACGAGGAACCATCAGGCGAGGAGGCCGGTGGCGTGGAACCATCAAGCGAGGAGGCCGGCGGCGTGGCACCTTGAGCCTTGGAGGCCGGCGGCGTGGAACCTTGAGCCTTGGGGGCCGGCGGCGTGGAACCTTGAGCTTTGGAGGCCGGCGGCGTGGAACCTTGAGCCTTGGGGGCCAGCGGCGTGGAACCTTGAGGCTTGGGGGCCGGCGGGGCGTGGAACCTTGAGCCTTGGGGGCCGGCAGCGTGGAACCTTGCGGTGTGGAGTCTGGTGAAGCTGTACCTTGCGGAGTGAAGTCTGGCAGAGCAGAACCGTGCGATGTGGAGTATGGCGGGGCTTCACCCCGAGATACGGAAAATGCTGAAGCAGGCCGGAGTGCTGCTGAGAAAGAGGCTGGTTGCTGGACTGCTGAGGTTGAAGGAGATTACCCTTGCGACGGGGAATGTGACGAAGCGGAAACCGGAGCTTAGGTGGAGGCGTGTTCGCCTGACCTCCCTCGGAAGAGTCAGGAACCGGAGGCGTGTTCGCCTGAACACCCTCGGAAGAGGCGGGAACCGGAGGCGTGTTCGCCTGAACACCCTGGGAAGAGGCGGGAACCGGAGGCGTGTTCGCCTGAACACCCTCGGAAGAGGCAAGAACCGGAGGCGTGTTCGCCTGAACACCCTCGGAAGAGTCAGGAACCGGAGGCGTGTTCGCCTGAACACCCTCGGAAGAGGCAGGGACCGGAGGCGTGTTCGCCTGAACACCCTCGGAAGAGATTGGAACCGGAGGCGTGTTCGCCTGAACACCCTCGGAAGAGGCAGGAACCGGAGGCGTGTTCGCCTGAACACCCTCGGAAGAGGCAGGAACGCGAGGCGTGCTCTCCAGAACACCCTCGGAGGAATCAGGAACCCGAGGCGTGCGCTCCAGAACACCCTCGGAGGAATCAGGAACCCGAGGCGTGCTCTCCAGGACACCCTCGGAGGAATCAGGAACCCGAGGCGTGCTCTCCAGGACACCCTCGGAGGAATCAGGAACCCGAGGCGTGCTCTCCAGAACACCCTCGGAGGAATCAGGAACCCGAGGCGTGCTCTCCAGGACACCCTCGGAGGAATCTCGGAGCCGAGGCGCATCCGTCTGGTCACAGAAACAGTCTCTATGGGGTTCTCGGGCTCAGAAACAGTCTCTATCGAGCTGTCGGACTCAAAAACAGCTTCTTTAGGGAACTTGGGCTCACTGCTGATGGAGTCCGCCGGAGGAGTGCAGGTTGAGGCTGGTTGGAAATGAGGATGAGGTGGAGGTGGGCTTCCTAATACTTGGGCCAAGGCTGCTTGTTTATTCCACTCAGCCTCGACCCAGAAACTGGTCAAACCGGTCTCATTAAACAGCAGTTTCCATGGCCTGAGAACCTCCATTGCTTCCCCTGCCGCTGAAATTCTAGCCCATGGTGATCTTATAGCAGACACTTTATCTAAAAATAGTCTGATGGAGCTATGCAGGGCTGGCAGGCCAAGAGCAGGAGAGTCCAGGAGATTAGCAGTCCAGGAGATTAGCTCCACCTGGGAACAGTGCCGGTGCCTGGTGGTGCTGAAGGGGATGAGGAGGCGGACCCGAAACAGGCTGCTGGCTGCTGGAGGAAGCGGCAGCTGAATCAACGCAGCTGGGAACAGCATCAAGCGGGACGGAAGGAACCGAGGTGCTACGATCCTGAGAGGGAAGCCAGGACCGTTCAGGAACTGATGGCTTGGTCATGGAGGAAGCTTCCGCCGAGGAATCGCCACCTGGATCGGTCCATTCGGGAGCGCGGATAGAGGAAGCGGAGCTCTCCTGGAGCGAAGACTGTGCAGCTCGGCGACGCCTCCTTCTTCTGCGCCGGGAAGCAGATTGATGTCCAATCCCAGAGGGTTCAGAGACGGGCGGAGGACCAGTGGAAGGAGCCAGGGAGGACGATCGGTCGGACCAGGTAGCGGAAGGCCGCGGCAAAACCGGCGCACTTTGGGCGCAGCTGCAGAAGTCCAGCCCGTCGTCCTGGAGGTCAGTGGAGAGATCCGGGAAACCATCATCGTCCTCCTCCGAATCATCATCCATGGGGGCAAGGAGGAACGCTGGGGAAACAGCAGCCGTGTTCCCAGGAGGACGCTCAGGAGCGACACGATGGCTTGAGGCACGGGGAGCGGGGAAGCCGCCCCCCTCACGACGGCGGGGCCCAACACCGGGCGGACAGAGAGCCAGCCGAGATCCACAAAAAGGTGAGTCTGAGTACTGATTGTTTTTAACGCACCAGTTTATCAGTTCCCTCCACTATTCCTCGGTGTGGCGATACAGATGCGGAGCGGCGTTTGTGGCTCTTACGGCCCATGTTTATTAATAGTCCCAAAAGAGCAGACGAGATGCACAGCGAACACAAGCACTAGGGGAGGTAACGACAACAACGACCCGACGAGGACAGACAGACACAGAAGGGCATATATACTGTGGGGAGGGTTATCAGGAAACGAAGAACACCTGGGAGCAGAGGCGGAAAACACAGGGAGGACTAATAGGACAACAGGTGAAACAAACTAGGACTAAGTAACTAAGTAAAATAAACAACTCAGACAGGGATGGAATATGACACTGTGTGCCAATTAATAAATTGAATCATCTGCCGTCCTGAGTGCAATAATGCCTGCAGTCTTGGATGGGATCATTAAGATGAGCAGGCAATACATCACGTTTCCATATACTGTGGGGGAGCAGGCCGAAATTAAGATGCAATTTGCAGCAATGTCCGGTTTCCCAAACATAATCGGCGCAATTGACTGCACCCATATTACTAAGGGCCCCGTCCGAGGAAATTCCCCTCCCTCCTGGCGTACCCCCTCCCCAGCATGAGAACCCCGACCCACAGCCGCCTCCTCCTCGACAGGAAGCCTTCACCCAGGGAGCAAGGATCGGCCAGGATGTAAAAAATTTTATTGTATCATTTAAGGTAGCAGTGGCTGTCACTAGACGCTGGGCAACCTCATCTTCCTCAGCCTCCTAATCCACGCCATCTAAGAGCTCAAAATACACGGCGTATTAGTCTGTCGCCTTAAAATATGCTCATATTTAGTGTCAGCTCGGGTCTACACGTACCCCCTCCAGTAGCAGACCCACTCTGGCGGGGGTAGGCAAGTATTTTTTTTTTCTCCTCAACTTTGAAGTCCGAGCACTTTTTTATTTTTTTATTTTGGGTACCGTGCTGTCAGTTGCACTGACAGTCTGCACTACAGACGCGACATGCTGCCACTCACAGTTCTTTCTTTTATTTGTGAAACCGCTGCTGTGTCCACCAAATAAAATGTCTCTTCTAGCCTCCACTTCACCCACTAGCACTTCAATCAACATCTCCGTAAAGTTTCTCTTCTTGTTTTTCTTTTGATGTTGCCATATTTCCCCGTTTCTTCATATGCATCAATATTCATGTCCTGCTTTGCATTGACCTTTTATAGCCAGATTTGGGCGTGTTCAGGGCGGGATATGAGCCAAATTCACGTGCGCAAACTTCCAAGAAGATTGTGATTTATAAAGGGAAATTGCTTACACTTGTGCGTAGGCATGGTTTTATAAATCAGAAATCGTTTTGGGGTAAGCAAACTTTTTGTTTTGGTCGTATGTACACTTTTGTAGGGATTCTATGCAATGTTTTATAAATGAGACCCCAGATCTTTGCAATAATAATTATTTTAGGCAACATGGTAGAAGTCTTGTTCTTCTACCTGCTAACCAGCTAGATTCCAGACACTGAATGTGGGATGTGTCCAGGAAGAATTGAGGTAACTGTATTGGGAAAGGTAAATCTTAACCTCTCTGTAGTTAAGCTTTCAATGTCATATTGTAAGTGCCTATTCTAATTTCCTACTCAATCTAGCTACCACAACAGACACATAAAAGTTGTGGATGGAACGCTTTCATATATATAAGTATTGATGAAAACACAAAGTGAGCAAGAAATAAAAGAACAATCCAAATTGAAAATTTTTCATGGTAGTACATATTGCCTCCAAACCAGCATCAATTCTTATAGGTAGACTTGAATCAAATCAGAGATTTTGTAGTATTATAGTCAGGTGTATGATCAACCAATTATACCAAACAGGCGATAATGATCATCAATGTCACATGTAGGTTGAAATGCTGTCATTGACTGAAACGAAACAGCTGTGTAGGAGGCTTAAAACTGTATGAGGAAAAGCCAAACTCATCTACCAAGATGAGAATATGGAAGGTAGTTTCATGTCATGGAAAGATTGAACACAGCAGCATGCCACAACATAGTTACACTGCCTCAGCAAGACCCCCCCCCCCCCAAAAAATTTTTTTTTTTTAAAGCAGACTGGAATTTCAAGATGTGCTGTTCAAGCTCTTTTGAAGAAGCACAAATAAACGTGAAAAGGTGAGGATCGTAGACACGGTGGTCAGCAAAAGAAACCTAGTGGAGACACATTAACCTTATTACCCTTCGAAATCAGAAAAAGTCCGGCAGTGCCATCAGCTCAGAAATGGCCAAAACCATTGAGACCCCGGTAGACCAATCTACTGTCCGGAGAATTCTGGCCAAAAGTGGTCTTTTGGCGACTGTTTTGGAGAAAAAGTAACTACCAAAAAATTTAGTTACATCTTTCTGTTCATTTTGAACACTTTCAAAGATTAATGGTGTGAAGCATGTATAAATGTATAAACACATGGGGATGAGGGGGCGTGGGGATGAGTTGCCATGGTCTGAGCTCTCTTTTCTAGCTTGTAGCACTTTTTCATACCTGCCTAAATTTTTTGCACAACACTGTTTATAGCAGGGCAGCAACGGTGCACTGGGAGCCCAAGTTTCTGGGGAAGAACTCATCACAAGGTGCTGATCAACCAATCAGAGGAAGACTTCCGGAAACGTGATGATGTCATGTTACACAACCACAGAGCCATGACTCTTTAGTTGTTGTTTTAACACTAAACCAAATATCAAAAATTTGTTAATAAAATTCATATCAAATGACTGAACTGAACTGTTATATGGTGTAAGAGATTCTTATGACATATGGCCCATCAAGGGTAAGATGAAGAAGCTGCTGTTTACATTTTCCCTACACAGAGCAAATTAAATCTTAAGTATTATTGTACACAAAGACTACTTAAATTTACTTATCATTGCAGTGGTTAGTCGGAATCACATTTTCCCCTGTTCAGTTGGTATACAAGTGCACTGGTGGTGAGTGAAAAAACAAACCAAAGAATCTGAAAGCTTACCATTGTTTATCTCAGTTTTTTTTAAAGAATTTCAACAACCTTCCTTAATACATCTTTCTCATTTTCTGCGGTGCAGAACCAAAACATGTAGAAGTCCCAGAACAGCAATGATGAACCTCAGCTCATTAATGTCTAAGCTAAACAGCTGATGGGGTTCTGCATGTGTAGCTTGGCGTGGCCCTGTTCACTGGGATTTACCAGAATCAAAAAGACAGATGGCAGAGTAAAGCAGTGGTGTCTAAGGAATATACAGAGGGGCCAGAGAGCTCACTATGGCCACAGAGTTGTGCCTGTGACACAGCCCTGAGATTTAGCTTGACACAGAAAGAATTCAGACGGAAAACAAAACAGACAAAGGTCTCAAAGTATACCACGCCATGCACATCAGCGGGCAACAAGCTCCAGTTTGCATCACTGATTTCAAGTGAAACTTATCCCTCCGAGCTCACACAGACAGTGCGATTCATTCATGCGCCTTCCTTTTCTTTCCATTTTATTCAGGTTTTCAGAGCTTCAGAAACCTATCCCTAAACTTCCTCTCAAACTACATTGACTAGTTTTCTCTGATATCTCCAAGTACCAAAATGTATGGTCCAGAGACACTTCAGGCTTTTTCCTCATCCCAGTTGATGTGGTATTTGGCAGAAGGGATGCATAAGAATGAGCATTTAGCAGCGTTTGGAGTCCAACTGGGGGGCCTAGCTTGAGAAATGAGCTGGCAGTTGCAGATAGGCAGGCACAGACTGATGGAGTCACTTGGAGGGGTTCTGAGGGAAATTTTCACTGCTTTTCTGGGGGGTAAATCATGCTGTATGGTAACAGGGTGAAAGCACAAGACAGCCTGAGACTGGGACTTCTGCTGCGCATCATATAAATAGGAGCCAAGATGAATGCTCTGCCATATGATTTTGTTATCTACTGCCATCCCTTTACTTCTTTCTTTAACTTTAGATCTAACAGGATAAATTATAGCTTTGCATGTTTTTGGCAGAAAACATATACCAATTTCTGTTTGATTAAAGAAGAGATGTTGCAGTTATTATCGCTAACCATAAAACAGCAAAAAGAAAAAAAAGTTTAAACAACATGCATAATTTCTCTTTTTCAAAAGTTCAGCCGTTGTTCTACAAACAATTTGAAGTTCTTGGGAGTGTTTCCGGATGACAGTATGAGTTGTTCTGCTTAGAAAACCTGCCACATCTAATTAAGGATGGTTTGCCAATGAGCTGGCAAGCATAGAAAGGTCTAAATAGTTTTTGTCATAGTCTCAAGTTAAATATTTTTATATCCTATTTGTACATAAATCTCTAAATATTACATGGTTGTGTACAGTAGTATCTGTACATTTTGTAATGTTATAACCACTGACATCAATATATTTTTGTGGGATTTTATTCAAATGGCAAGCTCAGTGTACAACATAATTGTAAAGACAAAGTGATAGTTCTTTCTTTTATAAGTACAAATTGAACTGGTATTTAGCCCTTTTGACTTAACACTTAGTAGAAACTCATTTTGCTATAGCTACAGCTTCAAGTCTGGAATTTCAAGGGGCTTGTCAGACTGGTTGAGCAGATATCGAGGTAGGACCAAAACAATAAACAAACCAAGCCCAAAACCAACCACATTAAGAAAAAAAAATGGCAGACTGCTTAAATACAAGCACATATAAATCAGAACAAACCATTCCTAGGGATGAAACAACTGCTTCATATTAAATGATAAGTTTTTGTACCATACAAGAAACCAAAAAAAATCCTGCACAAACCCCAACATAATGTTTCACCTGCACACAGCTGCTGGGACAGAGAAAATGGCAGAGATATGTACAAAGAAACCACAAACTTTCACATTTTAGTAGCTTAAAACTGTTTGATTTTATGTTATTGCAACAATCATCTATTAAACTAATGAATAAGTCCCAGATGACGATCGTCAGTGTTTTCACTAACATAAACAACTGGATATCTAAAATATGAATGTAAAACTGACACATTGTTATAAGTCAAGGAAAAAATAGCATTGCACACTTTCAACAAGGTAAGTCAAGGTGCTTTACATGATTCTGTGAAAAAAGAAACAAACAAAACATTCAATAAAAGCATGTAAAGTAAAGAAGGTTTGGGAGTAATGGAATACATGTACCACTGTTACGTATTTAGAATACTAATTATCAGAAACTGTATTATGTTACAGTTACTATTCTTAAACATGGTATTCAGAATGCAGTTACTTTCGTAAAACCATTGGAATATTTGTGTGTTTTTCACATTTCACCTGAAAGATAAATAACCTACATACATTTTTGGCAATGTGTGTCTCCGCGTTGTGTAGGCTATCCTATAATCACACATGCCAACCCTACCGATTTTTGCAGGAGAGACCCGAATTTTACTGCCCCTCCTTAAAATTTCCTGAAGCCGCCATTCTCCCAAATTTCTCCTGATATCTGATGGCATCACATATCATGCACCCTCCCTATTTCTTACTGTATGTGAGAGCGTTAGAGAATAAAATCTGTTACATTTTTATTTAGCCAAGGAAGGTGCTATGAGGTACAGTTTCTTAATTACAGTGATACAAATCCATCACCTATAGGTAAAATCTGCCATTTTGAATTCAAAATAGGTCACCTACGTGATCTGTATATCCAATGAGAAAAAATAATCAACTGTAATTAGTGACGTACAGCGCAACAGCGAGCCGCAAGTTTTCAGAACAGTCTTTATGTGACTGACAGGAGCTGTAGTTTCACTTACTTTTTAAACCTTCCGAGTTATTTAGGATTAAAAACTGTTGCAATTGAACTCAAGTCTAGTTTCCTTTCATTTTAGCTGCGTGATTATAACTTAAGCAGTGGATCAAGGCCTCTTCCAGCTCTTTGGCCCGATCATGCTTTTGGTCTGGCAAAAAAACAGACTTACAGCGTCAAAATCATGCTCAGCTGCTACCAGTGTAAGAAAAATACTTTCAAACTCTCTCCTGACATAAAGACTGCAGGGAGTTTTTTAGAAGTAGAAAAATTATTAATAAGTGACTATTCCTAAATGTTCAGTGCTCCTGAACAGGGATGGATCCATGATGTTTAGTCAAATTCTCTTCAGCTGTAGGCTAAAGCTAACTAGCTACTCACCAGTGTTGATGGGTTCCAACACTGCAGCTCAGTCACTGAGAGCTGAAGCCAGCAGGTCTATCCAACCCCTGTTGTGTTTTTTTAAGCATTTTTTCGCTTCTGAGGACCGGGAGCAGAACCGAGGGGAGATTTTAAAAGCCACAGATGTTAGCAACGCGACGCGACCTGGTTAAGTTTCCTGTGTCTCTGTTAGAGATTCGTAGCGAGCTGGAGAGGGAAGACCTGCTTAAAACAGCTGACCGTAGTTTTATATTTCGTTCATTATTGCTACGTTTAGTGTTTTAGTGCATCGAGGATCGGTTCAAAACGGGACGCAACCTTTATCGGAGCCACTGAAACATTTACCCGGGACACGTCCTCTGCTGCTTCTTTGTTGTTACGTCTGAGCGCGCCGAAGCTACGGTTAAATTCTGTTTCAGCTCAAATCATTTCATCCTTTTTGTGGTTTAAAAGAAGAGAGGGTGGCTAACAGAGCTGCGTGGGCCATTGTTAATGATTCGTTTGGAATAAGTAATGATTGTTGTATTAAGCTGCCTGATAGGGTATAATGAAAAAACAAGGGGGAACTTTTTTTTTTCTATCGAACTTTTTTATCGACCCCCTTTTTTTCTATCGCACCACACATCTATCGTCGATATATATTGCTATCGAATTATTGCCCAGCCCTAAGCATACATGAGTGGAATGGCGATGTTTGGGGAAAAAAAGCAGCGAGGAAACTGCACGGATTGTTTGCCGTCTGTGTCGTAGGGGGTAAGTTTTATGATTATTTTTTCTAGCGCTTGCTGAACTAAGAAGAAAAAGCGCTAGCCACTGCTGCTGCAGTCGGCTTTATACCTTTAGCTGCCAGACGGCTCATTGTATTGTTTGGGATACCTTCTCTTCAAGTGAGTAAACAAGTTTAAGGTGTTGTCACTTGCCTTGATGCTCTCCTTGCAAAATTTGCAAATATTGTTTGTTTCCTCTTTGTCGTATGGTGAAAAACCAAACCAGTTCCATTCAATGGATGAGGACTTCGGAACGAAAACATCATTTACGCTCTCAGACGCGGCAACGCCATGTTTGTTTACAGGTTGCGCACATCCAAAGGGGGAGGGAGGAGAGGGGCGGGGGTTATTCGCTTAGACCAGGGAGAGAGCGGAGGATTTTCATCGCACACAGAGGCAGAAATACAGCAGCAGAATTGTTAATCGGGATAAAACGATCTCCCAAAAATGACAGATCGTTTTACGTGTAGATCGCTTCGCGGTCTTAAATCGTCAAATCGCACACCCTTAGCAAGTATGCCCATGTTTGCACTGTCTTATGGTTTCTCCCGCTTTCCTCCTCCTAACCCGGAAAAACAGTTTAATATCCCACCCCAAAACACTGACCTCAGTGCTGCTTTTGACACAGTCAATCATAATATTCTCTTTGACAGGCTTGAACATGATGCAGGGATCAAGGGAACAGGAATAGGCTGGTTCAAATCATATCCATTTCAGTTTGTTCATGTAAATGTTAAATTTTCTTTAGACTCAAAGGTTACCTATGGAGTACCACATGGTTTTGTGCTTGGACCAATTGTTTTAACTATATGTAAACTTTTTACCTGATTGGAATGTTTGGAATAATTGTATTGAAATGATTTTCCTTGTAAAGTGTCTTGACTTTTACAAATAAACTGAATTGAACTGAAATGAGTAATCAGACTTTGCACTTACAAATCACCTAATTGCCAAGAGGGTGTGAGAATATGGGCAGGGGCAAAGGGTTGGTTGCAGAGAAGTCTGATTCTCATTATCTGGGTCCCTTAGTCCCATTTGTGACTCTTTAGTTTGGGTTGATTCAAGTCAGACTAAGGTGTATACAGGCATTTGAAACGTTCAGTCGTTTCAGTTTGACTATGGTAATAATTCGACTTTTTATTGCTTTTTGTAAGGCATTGAGTGTAACGTAAAGCTGAGTGTCATTTGCATAGTTTTCCATGGTAACTAATGTCATTGGTAATTATACTTTAGTTTAGCCAGAGCTTGTAGATATTGATCTTTGAGCTGTACAAAAGTGAGGGGATTCTCCAGTACCTAACCCTCAATTTTACTTCTTCACAACTTTATCCTTGACCTGTCTCCTGCGTCGCATGGTCTTCATCATTAATTTTTGTTAAGTTTTGTTAGTGGTTTGCAACAATCCCACAAGGCCTTCAGAAAACACCTGTACTTAGAATTAAATTAGCTACACAAGGATATACTTAATTTACAAAACATTGAAAGGGGTCTGAAGACAAATGGCACACTTGTCAGTTTTTTTGTAAAACATTTTTAAAATCCTTAATTTCCCTTCCACTTTACATAAATGTCTTACTTTTTTATTCTGTCACATTAAATCTTAATAAAACAGATTGAAATTTATTGTTCGGTTGTGAAAAAAATTTGAACTTGAAGAAGGTTGAATACTTTTAGAATACAATTTATGTGAAAATATTTTAATCAATGTGGACTTTGTGTTTATGCGCTTGTGTTTGTGCTTGTTTGAGAGAAAATGGACGAATCATTTACAGTCTGAGGGGTCACTTATTGACTGAACCAATCCCTTGACAGGGGCTAGACAGAGAGAAAGCTTAACAAGATTACTGTTATATATAGCAGCTGTAAAAGGAACCTCTCTGGAGATTCTAGTGCTGATGATTTGTTCTCGGCTATCCAGATTTGAGCATTTTGCACACCATCTCCCTCCGCCGGGAAGCTCCTGATGCTTTACAGCTGCAATGGATCAATCAATCTACCCACTCCCGACTCTCCCATCTCTGCACTCACTGCCTGCCATGACAGTGATTCCTCAGGCTGCACGCTCTGATTCTCTAACGCTTGGGCATGCCTGTTCACCTCCAGCACCAGTTATGTGAGCTGCTAACAGAATGGGCATCTTGTTACCCCCCATCTGCTAGTCAAGTCAGGTTAAGGTAGAGGACCTAAATATCAAAAGAAGTGGGAGTCAGGAGGTTCATATTAGAAAACCTGTTTCTGACATGCTAGTTTTGATAAATGGACCCCTTTGCAATGGTGAGTGAGGAATTATCAGGGACCTAGACGGTTCATTCATCACTGTCAGCCCTGGAGCCGCTGGTGTGGCTTTTCTAGTTCACCAGCCAGTTGTGGCACCATCTTGGCCTTATCACCTCCACCTGGTCCTGAAGATTTCCAAAGAAAAAAAAAGAAAAAGAAGGGACTGGATTATGATACACAAAACCCAAGGGAGAGCAGCTGAGACTCTTGGAAGAGACTAATCTCAGTTTGCCTCATGGCAGGAATTACTGAAACTGAATTATCCAGGGATTTATTGTATGTCTATTTAAATGACCAGAATGATGAATACCAAAAATGACTATGGGTTTTCCACCAAACTATTACAGGATTGCTAAAGTTAAATTAGGGCGACAAAACAGAAGGACCAAAGGAGTCCTTAACAATTAAGTGACAGGTTAATGGAATTTTGTTTCCATTTTATACCCAAAGCTTAGGCTAACCTCTAATTAGGAGAGTGCTTTAGCAACAGAAATCTTTTCTGTTTCTCTGTCAGGCTGCAGAGATTGTGTCCAGAGGCATAAACACTTATTAAGAGTGTGCTTTAGTGCCTTTCCTAATGGGCATTATAGATTCAGATAAGAGACTAAAGCTAACCACACATACACACACTGAAAAATAATAAAAACTCTCATTTACATTTTTAAAGTCTGTTTTTCCTTCACATTCTTTTATGATTCATGCCCTCAGTCCCAACTGTACACATAAGGGGAGGTGAAGGCAGTAGTTTTTCAAGTGACATTTCATTCATTGACACATATAGCAGACCAAGCCGAACTAGTGATGGATAGGAAGCAGACAGCTGTCGACAGGTTGGAGAATGGCAGGGTGGCGTGCATCCGACGGAGACTCACCTAATTCCCAGGTCTTATATTGTCAATATACAGCAGCCAGTGGCACTCAATTAGAGTAGTTTATTGACTATGCTCCGTGCCTGTGTCAGATGTCAGCTGGAGACACAGCATGATGTCCTACACCATGACTCACCCTGAGAGTCAAAAGAAGATTGTAAAAGTTGAGAGAATAAGAGAAGCAAAGACACGTTTTAGTTAAGAATAAGTCACATATGTCACACAGGGCCAGATGAAACAAAAACACATTTGTGAAAGCATTAGGTTTCAGATAATTTCTTTATGGGTTCAGAGGCAAAATGTAAAATGTCTCAGTTTTATATATATATATATATATATATATATATATATATATATACAGAGTTGGAAAGAGTACTAAAATATTCTAGTCAAGTAAAAATATTACTACTGTGATGCAATCTTACTCAAGTACAAGTAGAATCACTAGTCTAAAAATCTACTCAAGTAAAAGTAAAAAAGTAGCTTATTTAAAATGTACTCAGAGTAAAAGTTACTTAGTTACAGCATATATTTTTCAAAGCGTTAACTAGAAATGTATAAATCAAAATGGCTAACGCTAACAGCCACAAGTGCTGTGTCTTTCCCCAAAGAACCAAAAGAAGACAAAACTTTAGAGTACCACCAAAATGTAAGACGTTTAATACAAAACTATGACATTTTTCAGTGAAACAGCAGTCAGATATTTAGAACATGTTAAATAAACTTAAAGCTTATCAAATATAGCAGCTGCTAAAAAAATAATTTTCTCAAAATTGCCTTGCCCTAATGTACTTCTAGATTAGTGTTTATTTGTATCCATCCTTATAGTGTCTCTTGCTAATTTTGAGTAGCAGTTGATTTGAAAAGTTAGTAGATTGCATCCTTGCTCGATTTGCAGGGGCTATACCATTTCTGTGTTCATCAGAATCTGTAACTCTGACCGCGATGTTTCGTAAATTCAATCATAGGTCACTAACTATGACAGTTGATGCTCCTATCATATTATGCAAGTTGTTTTTACATTTATATAGCATATTGCTACAGAACGACACAATTTTAGATATTAAGTTATTTTACATATTGGGTTTTAAAAAAGTCCCATATTTTGTATAGTATAAGTATAACAACATTGTTAGGATTCATTTTCCATAAATTATATGCCGTAAACTCAGTCTCATTGGTCTGTGACCAATGATAACGACAGAGGTTGCACCACCCTCAGTGTATTCTCATTGGTCTTTGGCCAGAGCAACACGCAGAGCATTATTTTGCCAAGCTATCCGACCTCCTGTTTGTGCAGCCAGGAAGTCTGCTTGGCATCTGATATATATATATATATATATATATATATATATATATATATATATATATATATATATATATATATATATATATATACAGAGGTAGCTCTCTAAATACAGGATCGACTGAAGTCGCTGCCTGCATCTGAACGCGTTCTTTTAGAATCAGCTTTGCACTGCTGTCCCTCAACTGACTTTGCCCCGTTTGGATTGTTCCTCCTTCTCCCTTCATCATTGGCCTTGGACTGGCAGCGTCTACAAAATCACCAGTAGGAACATTTTGTTTGTCTGGGTAGTGTGTAGGCTTCTGTAGAAGGTTTTAAAACACAAGTTAAGATTTGTGTGAAATTGTTTAACTGATTCTTCTGTAATTGTTGAGCCACCATTTGCTCATCGTTGCACGCTAGTTTGAGCTCTTGTATGCTTGTTCCTGTGTTCTCTGGTTCTTGTTAAAGCAGTATTATATCTCCTATCTTTACATCTCCTTTCATTTTGTTAGTATGGTGTGGTTGAATGTCTTGCTAGGGGTGAATACTATTTACCTGTGTCCTGACTCCAGATCACCCCCTGCGGACTCTCTCCAACACACACAAACACACACACACGTTGGGTTTTCATGTCTTGTGGGGGCATCTCATTGATAAAATGCTTTCCCTAGCCCCTTACCCTAACCATAAAAAATGAATGCCTAACTCTGACCCTTACCCTAACCATAACCTAATTGTAACCCTGACACTAAAACCACATTTTGAGCCTCAGAAATGCCTTCAAACTTGTGGGGACTGGGATTTTAGTCCCCGCAAGGGCTGTCGGTCCACCATGAGAATAGTAAACCTCAAATGTTTGGTCCCCACGAAGATAGTAATACCATGTCCACACACACACACACACACACACACACACACATATTACTAATTACTCATTCTGTTAGTGTTAGTTTTTTGGTTGCATACGTTATTCCTTTTTTAAATAGTTTGTAGACTGCATGATTTAGAGTAGATCGGCTGTTGTCACAGTGTTCATCTGTAAGAATAAAACAACTATGTTAATAAACCCTGTTATAGAGAAGGTCCCCTGTTTTCTTAAGTGCATGTGGAATTATTATTACTGCGGATGGGTTTACCCTTTAGAAAAGAGACTGAATTTGTCTGGCTTACATTAGCGTTCTCCTGGATTTTCAGGAGTGGTGCCCCATTTGATTTAATTAATAAATGATTCAATTGAATCTCATTAATAACCGTGTTAATATTCAGTTATTATTAAGTTATATTAAGTTATTATTCACAATTACTCCAGTTGACGTCAACCAGACAAATTGCGTGCACATTGTGCAGTTCCACAAGTATAGCCACAAGAACATGAAATGCTGTTCTACACAAACCTTATGAACTTACCAGACTGAAACTCTACTGAACTCCACAGGGATTTACTTGCTTTTCAACATCTAATTATGATCATTAGTGCACAGCAAGATGCAAAGGTGCACCTTCCATGACACAGTGAATGGTTATTCTTAGGCAACCGAAGCTGGCCCGTGCTTCTTTATCCCAACAGGAAACCTTTTAACCATAAGGAATTTGACTCACCTGTCTGGGGTATAAAAATGTTGTTACCCAATTGTAACTATAAATTTGCCACAATCTCTGTGGTTAAAAACATATAAAGCAACATAAAGTTTACAATTTTCTTTGAAACTGTGAACTAAAGTAATGCCAGACATTATTTTTGGATAGGATAAAATCTAGCTTCTTTCACATACAAAAAGTTTAATATTTTTTTGGAGGAGGGGATTGCACAGTGGAACATTTGGTAGCACTGTTTCCTTGCACTAATAAGGCCCTGGGTTTGAAGTCTTTCTGCATGGAGTTTGCCTGTTCTACTTTTGCATGCATGAGTTCTCTTTGGTCCTCAGACTTCCTTGCAGAGTCTAAAAACATGACTGTTGGATTTATGCGGGTCCGTGTATATTCAGGCAGTTCGTTTTTTAGTTTGAAAAAAAAAACGGAAAAAAAAAACACACTTGTTTATTTTTTCTTTTCATTTTTTGTTTCAAACAAAAAAACAAACTGCTTGAATGTAAACGGGCCGATCTGTCAGCGGAGGTGTGAAGACACAAAGTGCCATCGTCCATAGATGCAAGTGCTGTGTGGCAGGCCAGAAGAGGTTAAAGGAGACATTCCCAATTTTTTAAAATGTCTGTCAAACTCTACAGAACACAAGCCTGTGATCAGTCAGCCGGCCACTTTTTTAAATTCATCGGGAGCACCACAGAAAGTAAGATAAACTGTATTTAATTATTATTGTCTATGATCAGCACCACCATTCCCTCCCAGAGAAACCCTAAATGATTCACATACCTAGGAGACCAGAAACGTGACTGCAATTATGGTAGAACACACCTGTTGGCAGCGACATACCTTAACAGTAAGATATTTTTGTAGAAACTTGAATAATGAGTAATACAGTTGTTGTAAAACAGAAAGAGTACTATTAGTGGTACTAAAATGAGTATTTTATATTGTAAAAATATAAAACACTTTAGAAACTGAAACATTACTTGTAAAGTTGATCACAGTGGTTAGAAACTTAAAAAAAAAAAATTTCTAGGCATCGTTGTTTCTGTCATCGTTTTTGATAATTAGGATCCGAATGCTTGGCTTTAAGATTTAGCTTGATAGTTTCAACTTAAAATTCAGATCTGAAGAATCGTTTTGGATGAGAGGTGAGATGTCTTCAGTATAACAGGAGAAGTCCAGTTTTTGTTTTTGACTTTCAAAGGTGACATAGTATAATAGGTAGTATAGTTATAATAGGTCTATGTCCTGTACAAAACAGATTAATGAAGTTATTAGAACAAAATTACAGCTCAATTCTTGACTGTTTCAATCCCTTTCATAATGAGTGAAATAGAGGGTTGTAGACCATGGCCATGGGTCTTGTTACGAGTGGGTAAGCAGCTTAGTTTAGCTTAGTATAAACCGATGAAAGGGAATGGGATCTACTGGCATACTAGTAGTTCCTATTTATTCACCAGGGTTTGGGCTAAGCTAAAGCAAATGGTTCTACCACTAGATTAGTAGAATGACTGGGCTTGTTAAAAAATGCTTTTTTTCTGAATTTTCTAAATCTGGGGAAAATTATAACAGACAAAATTTTACAGGGGTTGGAATATCCCTTTAACTCTCATGATCCTTATACCCTAACTTATCAACTTCTTCCATTTGATAAACCTTAAAGTCTAATATGCAGAAATCTGAAATTGCAGGGTCAGTTGTCTCCATGTGCATGAGAACTCAGGCTTTTATTCTGAATGCATGACGTTACCACTCCATTCCTATAGGTAACACGCATCTACTGCACCATATTATGGATTCTAGAATACGAGATACCATCCTCTATCATCAGCAAAAAAACATTCCAGAGAACCACAGACACCACTTTTCAATAAAGCTCTCATTTAAAGCTAGATTTATTGTTAGCCACTGGGTTTACTACACTTGCTCAGTGTTCTTTTCTGTTTTTATTTGTTTTTCTGTCGGTGTCACAGTGTCGCCATTGGGCTCAGCATGGTACTTCAGCAGCAGTGTTGGGAGTAATGCATTACAAAAGTAATGAGTTTTTCAGTAACTGAGTAATGTAATGCATTACTTACAAAATATACAGCAATATATTACTAGTTACAATTTCAGTAGCTCAAGTTACAAATGCATTTTAAATTGTTTTTCTGGCCAACTAATGCAACAGACCAAATCAAGTTGAATACGGTAGAACAAGATCCACCATCCACTTCCTATTGCTCAAAACTAAAACATCAGAGAATCAGGACGGCTGAGGAAAAGATCAACTGTACATTGAAATGGCAGCATTATTCACACTGTTTTCCTAACCATCTGTTGTAAGACTTCAGACATCGGAGTCTCATCTTTGTGAACCATCTTTATGATGAGCACTTTCAGCACCTTCTTTTGATTAGATGTAACAAACATTACCATGCAATACAAGGAATGCAAAGGAACTTGAGACTTAATTTTAATAAAATAGTGTTAAAAATACAGTATTTGCTGTGTGACACTAATGTAAAATGTAAATTGATAAGCTACGGTTGTTAGGAGCCGGTTAGATAATAATAATAATAATAATACATTTATTTTATATAGCGCCTTTCAAAACACCCAAGGACACTGCACAAATGAACAATTTAAAACATTGTCAACAATAATAATAGTAATAATAAAAATAAAGTAATAAAAGATAATAATCAAACAAAGCAGAACAACATTGATAAGGTGAGAGTGGCTAGATGTCATAGGACCGTCTGAACAGGAGAGTTTTCAGTGTGGATTTAAAAAGTGGAAGAGAGTCGATGGTACGGAGATCAGGGGGGAGAGAGTTCCAGAGGCGGGGGGCGGAGCGGCAGAATGCTCGATGCCCCATAGTGACAAGGCGGGCAGGGGGGACAGAAAGATGGAGGGAAGAGGAGGAGCGGAGTGAGCGAACAGGAGTGGCGATGTGCAGGAGATCAGATATGTATGGGGGGGCCAGATTGTGAAGTGCTTTGAACGTGATGAGGAGTATTTTGAAGTTAATTCTTTGTTTAACTGGAAGCCAATGGAGTTGGTGTAGAATGGGGGTGATGTGGTGAGAGGAGGGGATCTGGGTGATGATGCGTGCTGCAGAGTTTTGGAGGAGTTGGAGTTTCTGGAGGGATTTGTTGGGAAGGCCAAAAAGTAGGGAGTTACAGTAGTCAATGCGGGAGGTAACAAGGCTGTGGACTAGGATGGCGGTGGTGTGGGGGGTGAGAGACGGGCGAAGACGAGAGATGTTGCGCAGATTAAAGAATGCAGACCGGGTGATGCTATTTATGTGGGAGTGAAAAGAGAGTGTGCTATCGAGGACAACACCCAGACTCTTAACCTGGGGTGAGGGAAGGACAGGCGAGTTGTTGATGGAAATGGAAAAACTGTCAGATTTGGAGAGAGTGTGGGGCGTGCCGACCAGGAGGACTTCTGTTTTGGAACTGTTCAATTTGAGGAAGTTGGAAGAAAACCAAGAATGGATTTCTTGGAGACAGAGGGTAAGGGAGGTTGGGGGGAGTGAAGAAGACGGTTGGGTAGAAAGGTAGAGCTGGGTGTCGTCCGCGTAGCAGTGAAAGTGGATGTTGTGTTTGCGAAAGATGTACCCAATTGGAAGAATGTATATAATGAAAAGGAGGGGCCCCAGGACAGAGCCCTGGGGCACACCAGCAGAAACGGGGAAAGAATTAGATTTAAAAGATTTAAGTTGAACGGATTGTGTGCGGCCAGATAGATATGAGTTGAACCAAGCGAGGGGGGTGTGAGTGATGCCAATAGATGAAAGTCTGAAGAGGAGGGTGTGGTGGGAAATAGTGTCGAATGCTGCTGTGAGGTCAAGAAGGACGAGAATGGACAGTAAACCAGAATCTGAAGCTATGAGGAGGTCGTTGGAGATTTTGAGCAGTGCTGTTTCAGTGCTGTGGAGGGGACGGAACCCGGATTGAAACTGCTCATAGATGTTGTTTGTGATGAGATGCTCATGGAGTTGAGAGGCAACAGACTTTTCGAGAACTTTGGAAATAAAAGGTAAATTTGAGATGGGGCGTAGGTTGCTGAAATCGTTGGGGTCAAAGCCAGATTTTTTTAGGACGGGTGTGACAGAAGCGGTTTTGAGTGCAGGAGGGACAGTTCCAGAAATTAGAGAAGAATGAATGATGTTGGTGATGATTGGAGCGAGGGAAGAGAGGCAGGTTTTAACTAGAGCTGTAGGGAGTGGATCAAATCGACAGGTGGATGATTTGGATTTTTGGACAAGTTTGGAGATGGCTTGGACGGAGGGGAGGATAAAGTTTGAGAATGTAGTAGTGGGGGGTGGTAAGGAAACAGTTGAGTCCATACCAGAGAGAGAAGCTCCCCATGAGGTCAGGTGTTGATGGATGTCAGTGATTTTGGAAAGAAAAAAGGACATGAGTGAGTTGCAGAAGTCAGTGGAATGCAAGTAGTGGGGAAGAGAATCTGGGGTTTTTGTAATAGTGGTGAGGAGAGAGAAGAGAGTTTTTGAGTTGTGCCGATTGGAATTAATTAGATCAGAATAGTAAGCAGATTTGGCTGAGGAGAGACTTTCCTTATACAACATTACATGATTATTATACATTTCTCTATGTACAGTGAGTCCAGTTTTGTTGTATAGCCGTTCCAGTTGTCGTCCTTGGGATTTGAGCTGACGGAGGTCAGGGGTGAACCAGGGTGAAGAGCGGGCGAAGGAGACAGATCTGGTTTTCAGTGGAGCATGGGAATTCAGAAGACTGTGGAGATTGTTGTTGTATTGGGAAACCAGTTCGTCGGGTGAGCAATTGGCATTTGTTATGGGAAAATAAGTAATGTCAGAAGAAAAAGTGTCAATGTTAATATTCTTAATATTACGGAATGAGATGGTGCGAGGGATGATGATTTTGGACAGGGGGAGGTCGATATTAAAGGAAATGAGCATGTGATCAGAGTAAGGGAGTGTAAGAGATTTACAATTAGTGGGAGTGATACCAGAACAGCAGACTAAATCCAAAATATGACCTTTACAGTGGGTCGGGAAATTAATAGTTTGTTGCAAACCAAAACTTTCGAGACAGGATAAAAAATCTTTGGAGAGAGTATTGTTGTTATCGTCCACATGAATATTAAAATCACCCAGGACAATTGCATTGTGTGAAAGAGACGAGAGAAGAGCAAGGAGGTGAGAAAAGTCACTAATAAAGTCCTTGTTGTGTTTTGGAGGACGATAGACGGTAGCAACAACTGTAGGAGATGGTCCAGGCAGCAGGGAGGCAGAATATTCAAAGGAGGAGAACACGGGAGCAGCAGGTACAGGGATGACTTTCCAACTCTCGCGGTGTAACATCGCGAGACCTCCGCCCCGGCGACAAGCACGGGGCATGGCGACGTAAACAAACCCCGGTGCAGCGGACTGGTTGAGAGCGGTGAAGTCATTTGGCTGCTGCCAAGTTTCAGTCAGGCACAAGCAGTCGAGCTTACGGTCCACAAGGAGATCTCTTATTAGATCCCCTTTGCTGGTGAGAGAGCGGATGTTAAGGAGACCGAAGCTGACAGTGGTGGCTTTACTCCTGGCTGCAGCCGACAATGGCAGGCTAACCGGAACAGTGATGTTGACATCCCGGCCAGATTTTCGGGAACGGCGGCGGCGGCGTTTGGTATACCAGATCAATTTTATGGACCGAGACTCGTTCCACTGGAACTTATTGCGTGGTCCTCGGTGAATATATCTCTGACGAGGCTCATACCTTATGTCAGTGGGGATGTCAGGCCCGGATGGTGGCTGCAGAGCGTAGATGTGGCGCCGAAGTTTTAGGAGTTCAGCTGAAGAGTACTGGAGGAGAGCATTAGCTTGTAAGTGGACAATGGACACAACTAGCCAGCCGACAGTTAACCAGCGGATTGTTTGGAGGATCCACATCGTTTTTCAAAGAAGGAAAACCAGGAAAAAATAAGAACCAACGGTCGAGCCAGAGGTCGCAGAGAGGTAGGAATCCGCCAAAACTCTGTTACGGTGTAGGTCACGATCGATCACACCATACAATGTTGTACAGTCTAATTTTTACCTTTAGAGTTCAAAAATAAAAAATAATAACGATATATTAAAATCAATAATTCAAAAAATTCAAATTCAAATTTCCCGGTGAGCAGCGGCGACAGACACGCCAGCGTTCACTCGATGTTTAGGATATTTTGCTAAAGTAACTTAAAGTAGTGTAACTCAGTTACAATTTTAAGACAGTAATATGTAATGCAAACATATTACATTTTTGACATTGTAACTAGTAATGTGAAATATATTACAATTTCTTTGTAACTTGCCCAACACTTTTCAGCAGCTTAAGTAGCTGAAGATGAATGTGTTTTGAATCCCTTTTTGAAAATATCCCTGGGATATTTTAAAAATGTTATTCCTAACCCGGAGGTCAGAAATCCGCAGCTCTAGAGCAGCATGTGGCTCTTACGTGCCACCCTAGTGGCTCCCTGGAGATTTTGGGGCAGTTCAAAAAAACATGCGTTCATTGACTTAAGTTACAAATTTATTCCATTATCTTTACAGCAGGCTATTTAAGTAAATATGTCGCACATTTTCATAAAATAAGCAGCGTTTTGCAGCTCGTGTTCCAGAGAATGGTTTATGGAGTTTGAATTCTCTAATTTTTCTCTTATTTCTCTTATTTTGCATCTGTGTGATTGTATTAGCTGTCTGCTCCTCATCTGATCCAAGCGCTCTGTGCAGGAGAGAGAGAACGAGAGAGTGATGGGATGACACAACAGTACTGTTCATTTCAAGCATTTTTTGGACGGAATGGAAGCACAATAGTCAATGATTCTGTATTGTATTTGTATAATTTCATCAATGCAACAAAACATAATACATTAAAATTATAGGCCTAATGGAAGCTAAACTTAAAGCACCATCATACAGCAGTTGTGTGTTGCATCATTCTCTCTAGGATGCACTGCAGGGAAAATAAACATTTCATCATGAATGCTTGTTATATATTTGTGGCCTACTTAGTTTGATACTAGGCCTTCATTATAAGGCTTAAATAAGGCTTTTAATTTTTTGCGGCTCCAGACAAATTTGTTTTTGTATTTGTGGTCCAGTATGCCTCTTTCAACCTTTTGGGTTGCAGAACCCTGCCCTAATCTTAGTTTTGTTCATTGACAACTAATTGAGGTACTGGTACTACTAATTGAGGTACTAAACAATCCTGACAAAAAGAAATGGGACACCTCAGTAAGAAGCTGATGCATCACAAATTCTTACTGATTGCTCTCATGGAAACAAGTAATATAGAACACATGTAAAAAAATAAATAAAATAAAAACCAAAGAAAAATGGAAGCATAACACTTGCCAACTTCAGTTACTTTACCAGATAGAGCCTGATCCATGGCTCTTCTTGTGCTCCTTTTAAACTAAAAGCTTGATTAGCAAATTAGTTGCAGCTGGGAAGCCTCCCAGAAAAGCTTCCAAACCCAGCAGCTGACAGGAAGGTAAAGAGCATAGACAACTCACAGTCAACCTTAGGATATAATTGTTTTTAAAATTGCTACTATAAGTGTAAAGGTACATCTATATATATAATAAAAAAATATATTTTTGTCACTTATTTAAAAGAGATCAGCATTATAACATAGCCATAAAATAAAATGTCTTTATTCAACATAATTTTCATTGGTATTTAATATAATTTTATCTTTTCAGTAGCTGTATGACATAACCACCAAATAATCAGAAAACAATATTTTAATATTTTTATGGTAAAATTATTCGAAGATGAATTCTATTTAGTGATTAGTAATTATTAGTAAAGGCATCCGGGGGATATGGTATAATTCTTGGAACTGAATAAAGAAACTGAAGTTGAAGAAAACTTATGAGTGTTTCACCTACTCTAGTCTAACTGAAGGACTCCTCTTATTATTTTTTCGTCTTGTTGTGGAATAATTCTTTCTGGTTCCTATATCAAAATTTTGTAGTGGAATAACAACGTGGTTTTTAATTAGGTTATGTCTGTATTCCCCTAATGCTGTAGCCAGAATAGAAAAAGTGTCATGGATGATTTCTGCCACTGAGAACTCCACTCCATCAAGACTGGTTCATGAGTATTCATTTTGAACCAGACTAGGTGGAAGAGTGCAAATACTGCAAAATGGGATCTTCAACAGATGCTGATGCTCCTTGTTAAGTAACAAGTCAAATTAAACACTCTTGGACCACCGAAGGAATCTTCTCATCCTTTTATTTAAGAGAAATTATTATTAATCAAACACAAGTCAGATTCATGAATCAGTCTGTAGAGTAGACCAACTATATCTGGGAGATACATGGGAGAACAGAGGTGCTGAGGTCCCCTTGCATTATGGTCTTGACATAATAAATATTTTAAAAATACTAATGGCGACTAATCGTCCAGATATGTAAGCCTCGCCCAGGTATGGAATTCTTCAATGTCATTTGCAAGTTTATTTAAGCTTCAGGCTTTCCATTAAATAATTTTTCAATTACTTTCTAATTTATCAAGATTGACCTGTGTAGACTATTCAATACTCAGGATCAAGAGTAACTTCTGATCTGATCAATCTGATATGATCTTACAAAGATTTCAGCAGTTGTAATACTTGATCTTCTAATCTACAATGGTTCTGATTTGTCTGCTCTCCCAGCATACAGTCATCACTAGTGCCAAACCAGTACTTTTGAAACGGTGCCGGTGCTTAAGTGGTGCTCGAAACAGCATTTTTAAGTTATTTTTAGTAGGGCTGTTAAACTATTAAAAATTCTCATCTAATTGAGTAGCTGTGAATTAATCACCATTCCTAAATATGACCAATATATGACCAGTGTAAACAAAGCAAAAATCTATATGTGGTTGCTATTCTTTAAATTAAATATAGGAGAAATCAATAAATTTTTGTTTTACTTCACAATCACATTCACAATGTATTTCTGATCTTATATGAAAAAAATAAATAAAAATAGCGGTAGAACTAACCAAAATATATGAATAAACTTAACATTTGGATATAAGCAGTCTGCGTTGAACGTTACATGAATCAAAAGTAACACTGATTTATTAATCTAATCTCATAATTTACCATTTTCCCATAAGTAAACACTCAGAAGATAAAACCCTAATTTATGACAACAGGAAATGGACGCTCTTATTGTAAAGATGGACCAAGCTCCTTCCACTAACATTTAGCAGTAATTTAATTCTGAAAACATCACTTTAACTGAATAATTTTGTATTTTTAACGCTGCGGTTTCTCACTATAAAATGTACTGAAGCTATACAGTGAGCTACCACGTATTATTCAGCATAAATACAGAGCATCTAAGATCTGCACTGTTCACAGTGAACTGATATCCTAAGCAGACTGAAATTCCCCATAGAAAAAACGTATATCAACCCAATTCGGCAATAATAATATACTCACATGTCATTTAGGATCACAAAAACATGCTGCCTCACAACAATCCGCAGTTTGGCTGGTTAGGAAGGAGAACTGATGTGTTGTGGGCTGACTTATAAACATGACAGTATTCTACATAATAAAAAAAAGTCGATTCTAGGAATTAACTGCGTTGACTCATTAAATTTGACAGCCCTAACTCTTAGCAGTTTTTGTGTGTGTGTGCTAAAAATAGCCATGTTTACTTTTTCTGGTGATCGGGAATCACTCTTGACTGATGGCATGCCCAGAATCCACAGTGCTTGATATCTCCGGGGGTAAAAAGAGAACCGAAATAAGGCACCCAAATGGGCGCTGCTTTTCGGTCTGGTTACTACCGTTTCTGTCAGCACCGGTGCCATAAAGGCGACGGATATCGCTACACATCTCTGGTCATCACTGACTTACCAAACTGTTAGCCATTCCTGTGGTTCTCAATTTGCTTCTATTGGAAAGATTATTGAGATATTCCATGTTAAAAAAAAAGTTGCAAAAACGTGAACTGAACAGATGGGACTCCGTTTAACTTATATGTAAGGTTTGCAGGTCAAATTTTTAACTGTAATGTTTTCATGCTTTTCCATTGCAACTTTTTGCTAAATAATAAATATCTGACCTTACAGCAACATATAATGATGGGTACAAATAAAAAAAAAAAACATGAAAGAAAACAAATCTTTGCAGCCATGTCTTGAAGCATTGAGTTATGCTATTTTCCACATTATTTCCAGGTAATATCGAAATGGTGCTGAACCTTTATGTATAAAAATTTCTAAAAACAGGTGTTACATTGGGATTAAAATTTATAACCCGGGTCAGGTAAGAAAAATCAATGTTGACAGACCTTCTTTGTAACAATTGCCCCTCAAAGTGAACATGAGAGCCAACATTTTAATCCTGGATATTGTCAGTGCATCTGAATTAAGATAGAACAAAGTCCTTCTGTTTTCAAGTCCTCGTTCCAAACTGGGAGCCGTCCAGATGTAAAGGTTGGATTCACATGGAGGCAAACAATCTAACTGCCAAAGTCACAAATGAGCGCTGATTGCAGCCAAGTGGACATTTGTTTGCCAAGCACAACTAATTATTTCATTAATTGGTCCAGCATGTTCAAATTAATTTATGATGATGAGGAAGAGAATAAAGCAGCTACTGGTAAATGATGGGTCTGACCATCAAATATCACCTTTCTCTGCCCCATGCTGTAACACGGATTAAAACATATAAGGGTACAAAACACTGAAGGACCACAACACATAGACAAACATTCAAAGCCTAGTTTATACTTTACTTCTCCATTTCTTAACTATCTCTTGAACGCAACAGAGAGTGCATGTCTGTTATTGGTCAGTCCAACATTAGCCCCAGATCTTTTCAACAGAAAAATGCTCTATAGTTACTGTTATCAGTAGTTAAAGCAGCTTTTATCCACTAGATGCTTTATATTGCAAGGCCAGTTCATCTAATATGGTCTAATATGGTCTACAACAGGAGATGTGGAGAATGACAAAACATACCAATGAGGTTGCTTTTTTTTTTCTAAAATGCATTTTCAGAGTTTTCAATTACCTGCACTTCTTGTAAAAAGCTTTCCAGCTCAATCAAAACTGGCTCTCTGTGGGCTTGAGTGAATGTGTTTATAAACTGAAGTAAATAAACTGTTGTCGATCAGAGGCGTCACTGCAATAGTAGGCATACCCACCAGAAAAGGTCTGTAAACTCTGCTTTCCTGCTGAGGAATTGCTTTGCAATGCTTATACATCAAAAGATGTATAAAAGGAAAATATCTCTGTCAGTCCATGTGCGTGTGGGTGCAAACTTGCTGACAGAGATGCATAACCTAGACTGAAGTAGTTAGCGACTATTTGGTAGAACGGAAGAAGTAGTAATATTCATTGAACCTGAAACATGCATTATACCTTTCAGTCTTTGCTTGTCTGCCGAAACAGAATTATTGACTCCAGCAGTGGATTTTAATTTGGTTCACCACCTAGGGTTCTCTTTTGACGGGACAGACTAAGGACTACATAAAAAGGTTTTCCATCGTCTATTGTTAGGTCCAGTCACTTGTAATTATATTATAAAAGACTAATCTGAATCTTTAATATACGTAAATTTAGTAAGATGTTTTACAACACAATTTGATCCTAAAGAGTTCTCATCATATTTAAAAAAAAAAAAAAGAAATTATATTTTTTTTATCTTGGCAACAAAACATCCTTGGATTGATAAAACTATAAAAGTTATAATATATCATAATAACACAAGCGCTAAATGTTGACTTTATTTTGTCCTGAGTACTGTATTTTGAGTTAGTTTTGTATATTTCTATATGAACCTCTTCTTTTCTGTTTGTGGTTGTACTTCTAAGTTTTGCTTCAAAATGTGTAAACAATTTTGTGTCGTTTTTGTCCAAGTCAGAAATAATATTTTATATCTCAGTGGGTCTTTTCTAGTTAAATAATGCCACTCATTCAATTATCCTGATTATATTGATTGCACTAGTTTCTATGTCACAAATAAAACCTCTACAGAATTCAAGATCTCTGGTTGAATTCAGCTTTTTTGTGTGTTAATTAAACAATAATAAAATATATATTTTTTTAATATGTTAAATTTTTTAGCAAATATTTTAGTTGTAAATGTTTTTCGTTTGTGTTTTAAGGTCTTCCACTCTTTGTTAAATACTCATTCATGTACCTCACGCTGACGTGTTTACATTCGGCCTCTTATTATCAACAATAAAACTGGACCCTACATCTTGTGCGTGCTCTAGTTCTTACTTTATGTTGTACATATACCATGGATGTAATCTTTTCATACCCCATGTGTACTGTATTAGAAAAAAATACTATAGTAAACCATTTTGAAAGCTTGAACATTTTTAAATGTAAAACGTTTATTTACTGAATCACAGCTTTAAAGACTGAACTTTCCTGGTCCTCTCCAAAACCAAGTATGCACAAAACATTGTCAGTAACATTTATTTTCTATGGACCTCTTGATAAACTTTCAAAATCTCAACAGTTTTCAAAAGATTGACAGTCTTTTACAGATTAAACATTTAAAATATACATATTTGACTCTATATCTGTTACTTGCAGGTATAGACAGCTAATGAGCTTTTACAAAAATATTCCAACACACTGTTCTGCTGATCAACAGGAGTTAGGAGAGAACGTTTACCTCTGTACCCTGTGTAATGCTCTTTACAACATTTAAGTGAAATCTATGAAGCACAACATATCGAAAGTAATAAAAAAAAAATTTTCACTTCCTCTACCATAGCTACTGACAAGTTTAAGTGAAACACAGACAGAAAAATCATTGAGTTTACCAAGTGGTTCTGCCTTGGTTTTCTTTCAGTAGTGATGGGAATTATTGGTCATTATTAATGTTAATAATTATTAAAATAATATTAATTATTAAATTAATATTATTTATTATTAATGCAAAGAGATACAGAATTCATCTGTATTATATATATTTAGCTTTATAGTGGTATTACACAAAATGTAACGTTTTATATATACACTATTCCTTGGAATAGTATTCATATCCCTTGATAGGTTGACAGAATTTAGATGAAATGAAGGTCTAAAAATGGTGGCGTGTACCTTTCTAAGTCTAAGACTAATATTACTCGTTTCGGGTATGTCTGTACCAATTTAGCAAATCTAAACAGTAAAATATTAAAATAATAGTTTGCAAAACAGCTCAATCTTAGTAAGATTTGATCAAAAGTGTCTGAACATCAGTTTTCAAATCTAGTCACATATTCCAAATTGGATTTAGGTCTGGACTTTGACTGGACCATTGTAACATGAATATGATTTAATATAAATCATACTGATATAGTTCTGCATCTTTTTAGGAACGTTGATTACTATGGAGTCCTTGCATAACATTGCACTACCATGGAATCAGATATGTAAAATAGCAGAACAAAATTAAATAAAAAGCTTTCTTGTGTAAAATTTTACAGAAAAGAAAAAAAAAGGCTTAGGACAAAAACCAAAAAAGGATACACTATTTTCTTTCTGAATGTATTTGGTATTCCAACCCCCCCCCAAAAAAACAAAAAAAGTAAAAAAAAAAACAATCATTTAATTATTGTAACTTTCAACGACCTCCCATAATTTATATATATATATATATATATATATATATATATATATATATATATATATATATGTGTGTGTGTGTGTGTGTGTGTGTGTGTGTGTATTTTATCTAAACGGGATATATATAAAGTTTTATTTATTTTTGCACTGTAGGGCAAATATCTCTTAAATCATTTCTCATCCTATTTCTGTACATTACTCTGTGTTATCATATCACAATCAGTGTAAATAAATGTCTGAATTTGTATATATGTAGAAGTAACTGTGTTGGCTTGAAGTCTAACACCATTTTAAATAGCTGACCTTGTAGCACGGTTGCTCTCCCCACTGCAGAACAATCCAACAGGCATATTTTTTTCATACAGCTTCTACTGCAGCTTGTTTGGGAAAATGGTTCAAAGCTGTGTTGGAGATTAAGCAGTTTGCAAAGGAAAATAAACAGTGTGAGAAGGAGCTTGGTTTGGCATAAATCAATTGGCATAGGGTCAAACAAGAATGAAGCCAGCTAAGTGGGAGAGAGCAGAGGGCAACAGCAGCACAGAAGTGAAAAGAGTTTCAGGTAATCAAGTGAGCCATCAACTGCATGTTAAACCCACAGGAACTGTTTCCCTCGGAGGAAATGAATGTTCAGGAGCCCAGTGTGGGTCTGTTTCCCCTATCTGAAGTTTGTAAGAAAGTGTTTGTATGAAACATGCTAATTCCTTTTAGTTAATCTGATTAATTAACATATTCCTGTTAATCTCTTTTAATAACTGTCCAGGTGGAAAATGCGTGTGAGAATTTCTGTACCTTTTCTGTACACAATAACCTATTCCGTTTAAGATATTTTTTGAGCCAAGCAACAGTTTCACCTGTTTGTGTTCAAGATTTCTTGTTCAAGGTAGTACAAAACGGGCCAATTAAGCTTTTTAGTTGATATACATATTGCACCCAAATCCTGTTTCAGTAAATAAAAAAAAAATGTTCATGCATATTATTTCATGTACATGGGGTTGTTCTGTTTTTTTCTCTTCACTCTGTTTTTTTTTTTTTTTTTTGAAGGGTTAACACTCGCATCACTTCAACTTTGATCCAGACACAATGTCAAAATAAGATAATAGCCTATGTCTTTTTAACACATATTTGCAGTAATTTTTTTGTCACAGCTTGAACTTTTAAAATCATTTCAGGACATAAAAGCAAATAATGTTTACCAAACTACAATAAAACACGTGCTGTTTTCTAAATGTTTTCAGCCCTGATTCAACTGTTTTTGGAATGTTGGATTTAGTTTCATCTATCTAAGCTTGTATGTTAAAAGAAAGAAAAACCCATAAATTATCAATATAAAGAAATTAAGAAAAGGCATGAAACAAAGTTTCTAACATCTATAAGTCTTGAAAGGGTTACAACGCAATTTCTAAAGCTTTGGGACATCAGCAATATCCACTGAGTGCAATTATCCACAAACGGAGTAAAGACTGAAAAGAGACAAACATTCACAGCTGTGGTTAGCCTACAAAAACGAATCCACAGACTTTGAAGAACTCATTCAGGAGGTTACAAACACAGAGCAAAATGTAAAGCAATGCTGGCCGCACCTACCTCAGTTAAGGTCAGTATGCATAATTCAAGAAAATGGTAGGGACTGGCCAAAAGTGGCATTCAGGAAAAGTTTCAAGACAAAACCACTTTTTATTAAAAAGGAACACAAAAGTTATTTCTTACATTTCCCATTAAATCTTGAGACGGTTCCCAAGAGCTTGTTATCAGAATCGTGCAAAATTAGTACTCCGTGCCAAAGAATCCTGAAGAGGTATGTCCGTTTTTTAGTGTTTTAGTTTGTGACCTTAAAATTTAGCACACTTGTTGTGCAGCTGGAAAATAATTCATAGCACACCAGCAGGTCCAACTCCAAATGGCTTGAAAGCAGACAGAGTGAAAATAAGTCATAATCTCCTCTTTAGGTCAAATTCATCTCCTTTTGAGACGCTGTGGCATGAAAAAGACTGTTGGACTTGATCAATTTTAGGCAAAAAAAGGAAAAAAAGGAAAGAGCTAACGGTGCTAAAGCTATAGGTAACTGATAAAACTACCATAAAAGAAAACATTGTTCTCAATTTAAAATGATTTATGTCCACTCGAAATGGCATTTAATTAATGATAAGCATGAAACTGTTTTTACATTGTATTTATATTTAAAAATTTAACTCATGCTAATTCAACATACCTTGGACTGGGCAGTAAAAGTTTAGAACCAATGGTATATTAAAGGGATAATCCACTCCTGAATAAAATTTTATCTTTTGCCTTATTTTCCAGATTCCATTCTCCCGATCTGGCCGCAGACAGTTTGCTTTAGCTTAGCATAAACAATGTAAGTAAATAGGAGAAACTAGCATTTGTGTGCAAAAGTGCTTAAATCATTCCTTGTGAACTCAATAATCATAGTGTCTGCAAATGAAAGTAAAAAGTAACACCAAGTAGTAGGAAGTACAGGTCCAGATTCAGGGGTGGGGCTTTATTACGACAAAGTACAGCTATAGGCCACTGCTGCAAGGCGTAGCAACATGATGTTGCACCCGCAAAAGCCACTTTCATTCATAAACAAACACACATGCATGGCTACTACTTGGTAGAGCAGAGTAAGTTACAATAAGAATGGTAAGTCACATCCCAGAAAAAAAAAGATGACTTCTTTGATTCTCATTTTCCAAGATTTGTAACTACTCAAACTATAGCAATAACAACTTAGTGCAGCTTGGTACATTTATGTTTACAGAAGCAGGTGGCTTTTGAGACCGCTGCATCAATATGATAATAATGTATATGATTATTGAGTTCACCTGGAATAATAAGGTTCGATATTGAGTTATTTCAATCATTGGTAATGCTAAACTAAAGCAAATGGAGTGGTTACAATGCTTTTTATCACTTAGCTAACTCTGGTAAATATGGCAACAGACACAATTTTACTTAATAGTGGAATATCCCTTTAAAGTGTAAACTAGACTTGTAATCACCATTTAGTATTGAAAATATATGTTTAAAAATAACCAATACATTAATAGAAACACTAAAACTGTGCAACTCCTAGGCTCTTTTTAAACCCAGGTGGGAAATTGCTGAGTTAGATCACTTCAAACTTTAAAAACTCTTTAAGTTCTTCATTTCACAGTGCAAACAAAGCTTCATCCACCATGTGTTTTAAGCTGTTTATCAGAAAAAGCCAACTGATGCTGGTTTAAACTAATGTAACATACACACAAACATACATTTAAGTACTTAATCAAACTGCAGTGCAAGCTTGTCTTCACACACAGTTGTTTGGACCAAAACATGTAACCTATGTTAAGAAGATGCAGGAAATTAAGAAAATTAATCTATGATCAATAATCACCTACTGTCAGATAGTAAAGAGCTAAAGTAGGATCCTTTAATTCCCAAGCCAGTTAATAATTGGATTTCCATGATGCAAGTTTGAAATTTTTCAAGTTACACAAATAAAATTGCTTAAAATATGCAGGCTATGCCATTCCTGTTTTTTCTTAGCTATTTCTTCCAGTCAACATCTTTTAACAAACTACTCAAACAAAAAGTGCTACAGCAAGAACAATGTTCTTTCTTCAAAATCCACAGTAGTGGCATCAATTCAATTGAAGCACAATTCTGTTTGTGCCCTGACAACAACAAGATGGGGCTTATTAAGTAAAATGGGGAAACAGTGAGTGAAAAAGCTTGTGGAATTGCATTAGGACTGGATCTGGGAGAGCTGGTGCCATAATGGTGTAGAAGGTTGGGTCAGATTACTTCAGAGGGGTAAAGGGTTTAGTGGACAATGAAAGCCCTGAGAGACTGACACAGACTGACTAAGAGGCTAAATAACAGTTATGAAAGATATTGGATGTGTTGAAAACGGAGTGCATTGTAAATGGAGAGTGAAACAATGGAAGTGAGAAAAGTTGGAAACATGTTTAGAACACGTTCACATGAAAAAAAAAAATCATGGTGGTTCGATGAGATAATTTTCTCAGTAATAAAAAAAAATAAAAAATAAAAAAAAACATCTCATGGCATAAACTCTTTCTTTTGGCATATTACCAACCCCTTTTTGCAGCAATGTAACATGGCAACAAAAAAGATTTTTTAAAACACCGAAAGCTATAACAGATCAAACCTGAAAAAAAAAAATCCTGGATTAATGTCCATGTCTAATTGTAGGGTAAACTATTGACATCTGTTACACTTATTTAGATTGGTTGAGGCACAGTAGGAACCTCCTTAAATATTTTTTTTTCTGAAAAGCTGTCATGGATCCCAGCATTGTCAGATGTTCATAGAGAGTCACTGGAACCACACCAGTTTATTGATTTTTTTAATTTAATTTTGGTAATGCTCTGATCTGCTGTATTTGACTAAACCTAACATTTTCTCCACAGTATCACAAACTTGCAGAGTTTTCTCTTTTTGTACAAAATAAAACCAATGTGATAGGTAACTACAGCACATACCCTCTCAACATTATAGCTGTTTATTTTTGCAAACTTCAAAACATAAAAGTACCCCATGTCAAGAATGTTCCAAAAAAGCTCCCCAAAAAATAATCATATTTTAAAATCATATTCTTTTGTTGTTATTTAATCTAAACTTAGAAATCAGAAACTTTGTCAGAAAATCATTCAAAAATGATGACAGAAATAAAATTGCAGCTTGAGAAACTCGGAATACTAGAGCCAACCTTGATTAAATGTTTAATATGGCTGCCATCCATGTAGTCATAATTGCAGTTCTGTATTACAGTTAAGCACCTTCACACTGTGTACTGTACAATCTTTACGTGTGAATGTGTTCCTTTGGCGTTTTAGTTCCTTGAAAAGAGAGAAATATGCTGCTGAAATATGTTGTTTATGTCTTAAATTTCTAACAGCAATTATCATGAACCCAGTTCGCTAATCTCAGTAGATTTCTGTTTTGGAGCTAGAACTCCAGTGAGTCATTCTCAGATCCAGGTTATATCACATTATTGTTGCCTTATTGTTCAAATGCTCAATAATTTCTCATATTCCGTACAAAATTGGGGAGGTGTTTTGGTAGAATGAGACCAAGATGACCTTTTTGCTCCTCATCTAAAACACTGTTTGTGTTTGAAGACTTATGCTGCACATGACCCTGAACAGGCCATCTAGTCAGAGTTGATTTGAAGACTGGTTCAGCTAAATACAGGCCAAACTTGTCAGAAAACTTCCTAGAGGATGAAAGTGTAAGCCCTGGAAGGGAACTTAACTTTCAAGCAATGGTCATAAATATCCAGAGGTAGAAATCAAAGCATATTCATAAGTTATCAAGTTTGGAATTTTATGGCAATGCTCTTCAACCAAACTGATTGAACTTGAGCTGTTTTGCAAAGAACAATGCACAATATTTTTTTAAATATATATTTGCAAAGTTGGTAAAGATAAATCATAGTGAAGTTAAGGCCACGTACACACATAGCCATTCCACTTCTGTGGAAAAAGCTGTACCTGAACAGCACAATGATGGATTTTTATGCATGCATTTCCACTTAATGTTCATGAATCAGATCTTTGTTTGAAATGTGCTTTGTTTCTTTTTTAAATGAGAAAAATGAGTTTGATTATACGATTGTGTTGAAGTATTTTGTTTTAAGTAGTAAACAAGCAGTGTTTGAATGATCAATTGTTCATAGTGCTTTGATCTCGGCTCTGAACCGCTAATCGGAGAGTTTCCTTAGTGGCAGGTGGAGATTTTCTTTGTTAGCCGAAGGCTAGTTCATTTGATAAGCACCACGCTGTCTCTTTGTTTAAAGAGACCACGAGGTATCTCGCCCAGGTAATAAAATAATCAAACTCCCCCTGTTCGGCGTTCTGCCTGCCCGTGGGCGTACGTCGCCTCTACACATGCGTGTGTGATTCGACGTACGTACGTTGGGAAACTCCCAGTGATGTGGCCTCTGTGACGTCCTCTTTTTCCGCCATCTTTCTTCATGTAGGAGGTAGCTTTGGCTCTTAGCTTAGCGGTTTAGCAGAACAGATTTGGTTGAGTTTTCAAGTTATTGTTGCTGTGGTAATTAGTTAATAAATTAGTTTAAACTGTATCAAACCTCTGTTTCTTTTATTTAGAGTGCGAGTTTGAATCATCGGAAAAGGGCTTACCCTTCATATATAAAGGTCTCTGGTAAATCGTTGATAATTAATTTATAAATTGCTATTTGATGGTTACCTTTGATAGATGTAACATCTTGTTTCCAGTTTAAACTGGATGGTGCCCTGTTTAAATGATTAGAAGGAATAATTAGATTTAATATTCTAATATAACCAGATAGACCATAACTTTTATTTTTCTTGGTTAGATTACACAACATGAGAAATGTGAGAAAATGTTTATGTATGTCTGAGAAAAGTGTATAAAATGTGTGGTGAGGGGTTTTACAGCATTAAAAAAATATATATAGAACTGTGAAAACATCAAACTGATTACTTTGCTGATTTTGCCTTTTGGAGGTTATTTTTTTAACATAACCCTGTGATAAAAGAGGGACAACTCTACATAAATTAATGTCAGAGTGAAGAAAGATTACTTAGTGTTTACAATTAGTAAATTACTATTTACAATTAGCTTTTTAGCCAAACAGCAAAATTATGTTGTCTATCACCTTAGACTTGACACATACTCTGATGTATCCTGCTGATGCTTATCTATGCAACATATAATATGGAAAACTCAGTAGACAATTATGATGGATCAATACTCTCGAAAAGTGTTAAAAATGTTAAATACCTGGCTACCTTTGTCCAATATTTTCAAACACAGCTCTTGTTCTCTTTTGTAATATGTCAATAAACAATGACACACTCAGTGAAGACATCTTCATGTATACATAAACTTGGAAGTACTTGACCCATACCAGAAATAACTTCATCAGACTTGTTATTTGGAAGTTGGGATATGGAGAACTGGAGATGTACACAGTAATCTGAACAGGATTCTCAAATCTAGTTGGTACCAATTTCACAGATGATTGGTATTCACCAGTTAATTTATAAACTGTCAAGCAAACTAAAGTCCTATCTACTGGGCCTTTATGTTTCCCCCAAGAGGCCACGGTGCATATAATCTGTCCTTCTTGACAGAGAGGCTGTTATGTTTTATTAAAGTGGTTCTGCTGATTATATTAGCATTTCAATTCAAATCAGTTTCCAGTTGTGTTTATTTATATAGTGAGTGCCTATTCTCAGGAAAAGTAATCTCATGGTACTACACAAGATAAAGCCAAAATCAATCAAGTGTTCTAACTAAAAAAGCAAGAGCACTGAATCAAATATCTTCTTCAGTCTCTCTGTCCGTAAAACTTTACAGACAGACACTGTTTTTCACAGTGAAAATAGATGCTTATACCTGACCTGAATTAGAAACTTCACTAGTGAAAAGTAACCAGAAAAGATACCAAAATTGAGACAATAAGACGTGGAAGAAAGTTTTCATTTTTTCTCTGACAAGTGATGCTAATGGTTTAGATCATTGCTATCATGGTATGGAGATCCTACTGAAAATATTTTCCATACAGCACAGTACCAGAAGCTTCAACATAATCTGGAAACTTTTGTCCTTAGCTTCTACTAGAGTGGGGTTTCAGTCTGTCTCTGACTATTTGGAGATGTTGCAATGGGCAACTCCCTTGACAGGGAGTCCTCATATGTGCAGTGTTCACTGAGTATTTTATATTTACTTCATTAAAATCTCATTCAAAACATTTAGGAATGGTTGGCGGGTAGGTTTAAAAAAACATACATCTATTTCAGGCCTTGGATGTCATTTTTAAAGTCATCTTTACCACATTGAACTACAATGAAATGAGGCTAATGGAAAACTGACATCAAATACCATACGTCTACAAAAGTATTTTGATTAGCTGTAAAACACCTGTTTAAAGTGTAACATTTTGTTTTTTGTAATTAATTAATTTATTTATTTATATGTTTGTTTGTTTGTTTGTTTGTTTATGGCTAGGACTGCATTGTATTATGTCTAGAATTAAATTTAAGAGGATATAATTTTATTTGGATGTATTTGATTGGATTGGTAAGATATCATGTCTCTCAAGATATGTGGATCTTAGTATTTTTTACATTGCCTTGGCATCTGGTTTGAATTTGTTGTTTGAGTAAATTGGATTGAATTCTCAGGCTTAAAATGTCAGAGCAAATTGTTTGTTATTCAATGAGACTGTAGTTTAATTAATCCTCTATGTTAAAAGAACCTCGAAACACCTTTGAGAAGGAGGGGACTCAGGTCCAATGATGTTTCTGTGGGACGACTCTAGTTTCTCAGCAGCATACCTCTAAAGTGGCTGCCTATATGTCTGTTCCTGGACAGTAGAAGTACAACTCCCTGACTGTCACTTTGTGACCTTGTGTCAGTAGGGGTATGATGTCTATCAATACCTGGGAAGATACACTCTGTAACAACAGGAGATAAAACTGAGTTGATTAAAAAGAGATGACTGCTCTCACCTTTCACCAAATGACACTGTGATTGAAGACTTTAAATAGCAATAACAGAGTGTCAAAGTGAGATGATTTACTCCAAGAATGTTTTTTTCTTCTTCTTGTTTTTGTCAATGTTATTTTAGGATTTTCTGAGATAAAATGAACCATATGTCTCTGTTGGTATTTATCCAGAGGGAAAATATTTCAAAGTTTAATGATCTGACTTTCAATGGATAAGGCTCTAAAAACATGATGAAATTGTTTGTTTTGTTGCAAAATTCAGTTGTCCTTTGTTGTAATTAAAGTGTTATTGCAATCAATGTCAATGAATGACAGGCTTGTAGGAAAAGTTGTATCAAATGTGCAGTCATATTGTTTTTTTTATTGTTTTTTTATTTTATTTTTTTGGGGGGGGCATTTAATAATAATCCTGCTTCCTAAATATTTTAGGAGCCAAACCTATTCTGGGATCTTAAACCTGCCAGTGCCTCCTTCCACCATCCTGTTTATTTTCTCTTAGTAACAACTTCCTCCTTCACAGGATGTTGTTCTTTTGGATGGTGGCTATTATAGGTTGTTTGGCGGGGACCCTTTGGGTTATATGGTCCCTCATACCCACAGCTCTTATCCAAAGTGATTCCGACAGGCACATTAAAATGCAAATTCATGTCTGTGCGCTCTTTGCCATTTTGTCACTTCTTTTCTCCTTGTGTGGCATGTTGAGGGGAGAGGAATTAGAGCGCTGGCCCTGGGGTTGAATATTCAAATCGCCACCTGATTTCCCAGCAGAGCAGCACAAGCCAGGTTTCCATTTACATAGGTCCGTTTTCCTCATTTACTGCCCATCAACGCTGACTGTCTCAACTTCAACTATCCCTTGGACCGTTTATAAAACTTTTAACTCACACTGCTACAGTCATATATTGGATTACTTGCCTTACATCACAAATAACTAGTCACCAAATTTGAGACAGCTAAATAGGGACATTAACAAGTCATTAAAATAATCCTTCGGAATATAGAAGCTCATTAGTACCACTGGTTCTAAAAGTTTGTTGGTAGAGGTCCTTGGTTTCATGTAGCACTGGAGGGGTTACAAGGGGTTGAGTAGCCAATTAAATCTAATTAGTATTTAATACTAAGCATGACTACAATTTGATAATAAGTAATAAAGCTCATTATGAACTGGTGCTGACTGATGCTCCTTTTCTGATTGAGAAAAAGAATGTGAATTCTCAGAGTAACGTTTCTCCTTCAAAAAAAAAAATACATTGGACATTATCATGATCATTGGAATGAAGCAAATAAGATATTTGACGGAACAAATATATATATAATATTTAATAAATTTAATGGCACGTACATCAGCATTCAGCTCCCGTTAATGTCTGAAGTGTATATGGGTTGAGTTCTGGACATTGGTCTAACATTGGAGCATGTTGATTCTGCACAGTCACGATTGGTATAATTAAAATCATCAATATGAATTTGACATTTTAATTTGTTTGTCTATGTACAGTTTTTTACACGTCTTCAATCTTCCTTAAGGTGGTTCATCAGAGGAACTGTTTCTAATATCCTGCAATTTTTCTTTAGCATGTCTCTTTTCAAGGACAAATTCATTTTGAAGACATTACCTCCTAGTGTAGTGATTCTTCCAAAAAAGCGTTCCTTGTTAAAGTATATTATTATCTCCTCTGCCATTTGATCTTATACTACCTATTATGTTCCCTCTGTGTTTCAAACATGACGATAAATGGATAATTTTTAAAAAGATTGTTTAAATATGGTCAAGATGGAATAAAAATTGTTCTTTGGTTTTTCATGGGCACCTTTACGGATGTACTATTAGCACCCTGATGTGTTTTGATCAAGTGTCTACTGACATACACAGATAAGAATTTCACACAAATAGCATGTCCTCTGTAAAGTCGTCTTCATAATAAACGTGTGTCAATGATCGTATTCTTATCCTGAATGTCTGAGCTGAATGGCTAATTACCTGTGTAAAGTATGGGGAGCAGTCGACCACAGTCGCCACCTGTCAGCTGGAGAGCTTCCAAATAACAAATGCCTGCAGGGTTGTGTTGCCCAGGCTGAGTCTATGTTTTCCACTCTGTCGCCTTGCACTGCACCTCAGCATGGCAGCATCAACCTGGGGAGCAACTGTTGTCTTTACTAATTTACCCAAAATAGCTGCCTGCCTCAGGCTCTTCAATGCTGCCAGAGCTAGCGAAGAGCATCTGTTTTGAACTGCAGGGGCATGCGTAATCAGGCTGCATGGATTCTGTGGGCATTAGTCTGGTTTGTTGGCTAGTAATGGGGTATGACTGACTGTTACTGACAAATAACTCTTACTGTAAAGGCTGACAATTACACAAATAATCAGAAAGAGCAGGAAAGTTTTAAAATGCCTTTTTTGCTCTTGCCTAACTTCACATGGACTTAGATCTGGACATTCACTACAGACAAAATATAACATGCCTAAACATGGCCTTGTCTGTAATAAGTGTCATCAATAAATTATTTTGCACTGTGACCATTTTAGTTTGGGTTTTGAGACCAACAGTAAATGCATAATTTGATTTATAAAAACAAAGAAGGTTAAGATGAAATTGAACGTACTGGTTTTGAATTCCAGTGATTAACATAGCAACTAAGGATTCTATGGAGACAGAGAAAGAGAGACTGATTGATTAGTGAAGCTAGTTTGGAGTTGATGGTAAGCTGTTAACAGAGAATATCCTGCAGTGGCTAACGCTTGTGGCAAATGCAATTGAGAAGGTGATTTGTGGCTCTAATTTGTTTTCCTTTATTAATAGTAATTTTGGAGATGGTATTTTTGGTGAAAACTTATGTGTCTTCCAACATTCTTCAGATCAAGAAGTCACCAGAGAATTTTAAGGACACTTTATGGAAGCAATATTAAAATAAAGCCGCTAATTAGCTAGATTATCACAAAATGACACACAGTCAGGCAGCTGCTGGAGAGAATTCTTGATCCTTCATACCCTGAGCTTGATTGCCTTGAGTCTCACACTTTTGGTCTTTGATTTCAGATGTGTAAGACTAAGCAGAATGTACATTGGGAGAGCACCAGTCTGTTCCACCCTTTATGCATGAAGAGTGGGGTCAATATACACAGAGATGTTACAGAAATACATTAAGACCTCAGTGAACTTCAGCTATAAATAGTATTCTCGGATGCACCACTAGAGAAGGATTGAGAAGGATCACTGGGCGTTGCGTCTTGAGCATCATCTGCTGACAGATCTCCAAGGGATAAACACACATCTTACATATCTGATGTTGTTCTTTAGAAAAGTGACCCCACCCACATAGGAAATCAGCAGTAAAGAAAGAAATATGGACAGCATGGAAAGAGAAGACGTTACAAGTGGCCTGTACTTGTATGACGCTGTATCTAGTCGTGACTTAATGCGCTTCGCACTACATTCAGGCATTCACACAGAGGTGATGGCATGCTACAACGTAGCCACAGCTGCCGACGGGCACATTGACAGAAGCAAGGCTGCCGAAAACTGTCCCCACTGGGCCCTATGACCTCCACCACTAGTCAAGGTAAGTAAAGTGCCTTGCCCAAGGTCACAAACCTATGTTGCAATCAGAAGCTGAAACTGAACCCACGATTTCCAGACCACAGGTCAACAACTTTACCACTGAGCTACAATATCCCAAACGACAACAAAACAATTACTACCCCAGGATTATGTCAATGAGAAAAATTGGTGAATCAGGTTCCAAATTTATGACGGCACCACACAATGTAGGCAGGATGGTAACTGAAGCAGAAAATCTCTAAGCTCCTGTTAAAACACTGCAAAAAGAGTGGTATCCTGAAATCAGCAAGTCTAAACAGCTGCTATTAGACCCTAGCTACAGTATATAAAAGCTTGTCTTTTGAGAGTAATATCAGGAAAAAACCCTCTTTTGTCCCACCATGAATATCTAAAATGCTTTTAAATTAGGATTTTACCTGAAAATGTGAGATTTTGTTACATTTTACTTTATTTATTTGTTGTCATTGCATACATAACAATTGTAATACATTCTTTAGTTATCAAAACATGACAGTAAAGAAGAAAGGTCATAAAAATGTATGTCTTGTATGGAGGTGCACCTGTGATGCTTTATGTCTGTTTTTGTTCAAATAGCCATGGGAGCCTCGGTAGAGTGTTTCTCTACCTGGAAATGTTTTAAAAATTGACAGAAATGTCAGAATAGGAAGTCACTAGATATGTTAGCTAAAAGGATATAATAAAAAAAATATTTTAGAACCAAGAAAATCAGTCAAGTTAAAACTAATCTTAGTAATAAAGCTAATTGCATGTGCTCAACATACATGAAGAGAGCATTTAATTTTTTTCTTTTGTTTTGATGTCTTGCCTTCTTGTAAAATGCAGACATCTATAGTTTTCCTTAGCTTGTGTCCCCCTGTCTTTTGCTGCAGCCTGCCAATATAATTTAAAAGCACAAGTATCCTTGGAGAAAAGTCTGCTTTTAGTTTTCAAAAGCTTCCTTGATACCATACCCATAAAGCTTGACTATGGGACATTCTGCAGCTTCAACCACCCATAAAATGTTAAGATTGGATGTTTTCAAAAGATTTAGTGAAGTGTCATAGTTATAGTCAAGCTACAGAAAATCTGTTGAATAAATACATGGCATTTTAGCATCTTTAGAGGAAAGGTATTTTATCAAGATATTTACCTTGAAAGTGTTTTGGGTTAGCTGGAAAAGTGCTCTTTAAAGCATTTTTTATAAAGTTAGCAGAACATAGCTTTATTGTTTTGTAATAAAATCTAATTGTATAATGCCAAAGAGTTCTCAGATGAAACATAAGAGCACTGAAACAAAATTATCCCCCCATTACATCCAAGAGATGCATGGTTCATTTCAGCCTGGATGAAATGTGAGGAAAACATCAGCACTTTAGAGAGATACTTTGGGGAGAATTTGTTTAAACACAAAAAACAGAACCAGCATGACTCAAACAACCTGAGTCTTTGAGACCCTGACCTGAGTGGTTAATGGGTATTAATGGCTACACATGCAGTCCAGTGCATGTTCTGCTAAGAGACTGCACCAAAGTGACAGTGAAGGGATTTTGGAAGCACAATGATGGCAGAGGAAGGGCTTTTTTTAATGTGGCATCTGTCGCACAGTGTTGAGTTCCAGCTGGAACAGAGGGCTTCAGGCCGCAGGGGGTTTGTGTAAAAAAATGCTGTGGAGGTCACTTTCCACAGTTCCTCTTAACCAAATCACAAACCAGATAGCTGCATGAACAACCTTATAGTTATTTAGTCAGAATTTAACCTCACGGAGATTAGAAACAACCACAAATTACAAAGAAGTTGAGACACCCACAAACAGGCAAGTTAACTGAGATTACAATAGTTCCTGGCTTCATTAAAAATAAGGAGCATTGCAAAAACTTAGGGTAATTTATATTTTTACATCATACAGTGCCTGGACTGTATAATTAAAATCTCATTTGTTGTGGCCACGTGGAGTGACATTACAATAAAATATATGTAAACATTTGGATCTGAAATTATCTGTTAAAATGATTTTTCCATTTTTTTTAAAAACCATTTTTTTTTAAATGGTTTACTTAGAAGGCATCCATAAAGCAACTGTAATACTGACCCACTTCTTTACCAAAAGCACCGGGCCACCCCTACATAATCCTTGAATTCAGGAGTTTTGATCACTTTCATGACCACATGTAAAATTCCTGCTCCTAGGCACAGAGACTGAAAAAGCAGGTTTTTAATGCGCTCAGTGAATTTCAGGCATAGTACCATGTTAGGGTGTCAAATGTGCAGTATAGTAAGTTCAGTTGAGATATTCTCTTGCTAGTAAATTTTCGACAGTTCAATGTTAGTGTAACATTGATTAGCTATAGAACATTATGTCTACCTCTTAGATCACCATGTGTTATGCTATGCACTGGATGCAGTGGTCTAAAACACATTGCCACTGGACTATACATTGACATCATTATGTCAAATGTAATGTTTAGTACATAGAAGATGATTATATGGGGCTGTTCCTAGGATTTGGGCCCGACCCATTAGGCCTGGTTAACAAGGCAGTATTCTAAAGTTGTCGCACGAGTTTCAGACCATACACAGGGCGATAAAAAATACAGTTTTCCTGTTTTGATCCTACAGTGTGTGGTGTGCGGCAACAAGGCAATGATGAAACAATACATCAACCGATTTTATTCAAGTCCTACAAGCTCAAGCAGGAAATATCACAAAACCTCATTATATAAAACGTAGCTAGAGTCAAAACAGCTAATATATTTGGAGGCCAAGGATGAGGAAGTGGCAATACTTTGTGGACTTTTTAAACAGAGAAAAAAAATAATCCTGGGGTTGGATAAAAGGGTGGACACAACAAGATCAGGGGCTGTACTTGCTTTAGAAAGATATGGAGGTGAATTATTTATTTTCATTACACACTTTGCTCTGACTGATCTCTGTTTCTGTTCATTTGTGGTCTGCGGAGAAGCGAGCCGACACTTGTAAATAATAATAGATGTTTCAAAGTTGTTTTGCTGCTTGATCCCCTAACTTTCTGATTGGCTACACGTCACATTCAAACTGATTGCTCATTTGTTCTTGCAACACGTTATACATTGTAAGATATTGGGCTAAAAAATCCAACATGTTGATTATGTCTGATAAGTAATTAGGGCAGTCCCAGCATGTTTTTAGCACAGGGCATTCTCATCACACACAGCAGGATTATCTGTTCGGATAAATTTAATAGCCATCCAAATTACTGTGGCATGTCAGAAGGGGATAATTAGGGCAAAGATCAGCCTAGGAATCCTGCCGTTTGAACCTGATCTTAGTTTCAGTGAAAGGAACTATGCATGTTCTATGGATTTTGGACAGTTTCCTGCTCCCAGCTTTGAGGGAACTGTTTGTGGAGTGGTACCTTTTTATTCCAATATTATTGTGAAGGCACAGATCAAGAAAGTTCCATAAAGACATGGATCAGTGAGTTTGGTGTAGCAGAAACCATCTGGACAGAAGGAAGACCTCATCTGTTTGAACATCTTTCGGACAATAAGAGCGAAGACAGCATGCAAAACCCTTCTAATATCAGTGTCTTGCATCACAATGGTATTTCTAGGAAAACAGTTAACAAAAAAATCCAATGAGCATACTCCTAAATTTAACCTTCACAGAAGAGTTGAAGTTTTTATAGCAAAAAAGCTGGGTGCCAAAAACATTGAACTGTTCAGATTAAGATTGATAAATCAATATGTTGTACTATAGTAAATATAATATATCATATTTGAGTTGTATTACTAAGAAATTTGTCAGCGTAGTGAAGGTTAATATAATTTATTAGACAATAATCATAAAGGTAAAGTCAAAGTTGCTGTCAAGCTTAGCAAAACGCTGCAGGTATTTCTGATGAGCAGTGACACAAATAAGTTACAGAATTAAGATCCAGTGAAATACAGATAAAAACACGTGTTACGAAGCAAACACTTCTTTGCGAAACAAATATAAGACAATAAGTATACAAACACACTTTTCTGCCTTGCTTTGCTTGCTACGAGGTACAACCAAGTAAAACATACCCAGTTTCACATTGTAAGAAAAAAAGGCTTGGCACAGCAAGTTCACAGACCAACAATAAAGCAAAAACACCAGTTTTAATGACACTACATAGGATACATATTCCTTAATCGGTATAAAATCTTTCAAACTTACATGAAATTCTGGACAACTGTCACCTTACCAAGCTAAAGTCGGATATCAATGCCATTTGTCACTACCGGGTAACCACCTCGGTATACTGTATAATGAATAAAAGTATAAAATAATAAAATTAATTCAATACTAGGAGCTGTATTTTGTGTAAATTACTTCTGGATTACTTCAGAACATCTCAATGTAGTGATGTCACCCAACGTCAATGTTTTCTAGTCAGCTACAATCCGCCATTGTTTAAAACATCTGGCAGAGAAGGCCTGCCCACATGCTTAGCAAGCTTCAGCCTAAAAATGTATAGCACAAAGCGTGCGGTTTGAACGCATCATTATATGTGTAGCTTTCATATTAGTAATAACTTAAAATCTTCAGTTGGATAATAGTCTTCTCTGGGATTACTTTTGCTCTTTTTACCATTTTTACAGACTATTTTCCTCAGTGTCTACAGTTCTTTTCTGAACTCACAAGGCAGTTTTTCCTTCAGTTCAGACAGTATACATTTTTATCAACTGTCAAGTTACTTGTTTGGCTAAACCCGTAAAGGCATGGCAAATAACAGAGGACTGTGTAGAGAGCCACTAATTTCTTGTTTTTTTCTGTTATAGATGGGATAAAGAACAAAAAAAATGATGAAAAAGATGAGAGAAGTTGTCTAACGTCCCCCTGTTGGTTTTCCACCTCATCGAGCTTAGTTAGAGAAATAAAATTTATGCCTAAAAAAGATCTGATTTCTTTCTTTGTATACTTTTTTGTAACTACAGGCTTTTCTTTACGTAGTTACTTTTACTTTTACACTTTAACACAGGCTTCTAATAATTGGATGATTATTGACCATTTATTTATTTATTTAGTCTAAAAACTCTTAGATGGCATGAAGGCGTAGATGTCAAAATATTCCTGTCAGGAGTCCTGGAATTGTTTGTTTGTGTGGTGGTTCTGGAGTTAGGTCATTTCCTCAGGTTCCACACTGGAGGGCAAAGTGGAGGCACCTTCCCTGGCAGTTCTCCATAGGTAGTTGGTGTAGCATTTGTGCTCCCATTAACATGCAAATAATCTGTCTTTTTTGCAGGAGGATAAGAGGAGATGAGTGTCAACAAATGTGGTGAAACTCTAGTCCTCTACGATATCTTCCATGTTTGTTACTGATTCCTCAGTTACAGTACTTAGCCATTATTCTCTTCCTGCAAGCTTTTCCTCTCAAGCTCATTGATTCCATTCCTGAATTTGTTCCTCAATTCTACATACTCTACTATATCTGGATCAAAACTGGCTACCGGCATCCTCCTCTTCCTCAATTACAACATCATTCTCCTTCATCTAGCCACTGAGTCGTCATTCCTCTATGTCATCTCACAAACACCCTCGCCTTCAGGAATTCAATCGATGGATCTCCTCTTTATAATCATCATTTTCATCCTCCTGCATGCCTCCTGTCTGCCTTTCAAACAAGATACAACTTCCTCAATAACCTCAGCTGATTCTCTATTTAAGTTACATACCTACAGTATCAGGTGACTGATACCAGACTGTACCATTTTCCCTGGATTTCCACCACACAGACCTTCAGCCCAGACTACACTCATTCCTCCCCGGCTTCCTCATTATATTCACCTGTAAGATGCTCGGTAGCATTAACTGGATCTGTTCACTAAAAGTATTCACCTGTCTTCTCTTTTCCAGTGTTCCAGTTCCTGGTCACCAGCCTCCTGCAAATTAAGCAAAAATCCAGATTAATTTTGTTGTATAATAAATCTGTTAAATTTTACTAGTCTCCTGAGAGCTTTGCTGCATGTGGGTCAGGCAATCTAAAACAACAAAAATTCCTTGATGATCATTTCATATACCATTCCAAGATCCTGACTAACTTCCACTCTAGTTTAATAGTTGACAAATTATTTTTTGCTAAAGGGTGTGTCAACTCAATAATTTATAGTCATAAATACTCATTGGAAAGGTCACGCTGGGGTGCACAGACAAAGAACAGATTTTGGTCATGGGTTTTAAAGGATGGTTCAGAAAACAAAATTAAAAAGGCATCAATAGTCACAATTTGTTTCATCTATTCGAAGAGAGAAGTCAGACATCCATTTTATGTAACAATGGGCAACAAACAAAGATTGAGGCACACGTCAAAGCCTTATTTTCAATCAAACAACCCACACAGGCTACATTTGGAACTATTCTAGCCTGTTCTATTCACAAAGATGAGGCTTATTAATCTATTCAAGGTTGAAGTCAGCTGCACTTTGCACACTTATGCATGATGAGCATCTAATAGACACAATTTGAAGTGACGTATTCCGGCACTCCTGAAGTGCATGTCCCTTTATATAGCAACTCAGCTGTGATCCAATTCATGTCTCCTTTGGCTTTGTGACAAAACCATGACTTTTGAAAGCTTACATGTCCGTGTTACATGGCCACTGTAATTAAAAATAATAATAATATTGAGGGGCTTGTTTGGGGGATTTATAATGGAAATACTTTGTGAAACAAGCCATAGTTCCCGATGAAAACAGAAGCAAGAAATCTGCAAATGTGTATCAAACTCCAGTGCTGTCATGTCTTTACCAGAGTGGAACCACTTGTAAGATGTAACACAGGAAAAATGTCATAGGCTACTCTTTTGATCCCTTCAAAACACTCACCTCTTTGATTTTACTGCATAAATTAAACATCAAATAAACAGTTTTGCTCCCATGTCACGTTTGAATTAGCAAAAACATACATACAACCTCTAGTTAGAAAAAGTGACAAGGAAAACATTTTTTTTTGTTTTTAGCCCCTAGCTTCTCATGCTTTATCTAATCTGAAGTGAAATCCATCTTCAGATGAGAGTTTTGTTGGGGAATAACTCTTATTTATCTCAGTTATTTCAAACAGAGCACAAACGACTTTAAAATACATTTTATAGAAAGCAATCTTGGTGGGGAGCAATGAGCATGTTGGCCCAACTTAAATACATCTTTAATATTAATATATTTTGCAGGATTTGCATACCTCATTCTTTTTTGTCAGATTTGTTGATATTGTTTAATGTATTCTACTCTATGTTCAAATTTTATCGTAATATTTGATAGTAATATCACAAGGCAGCAGGTTAATGCATCAAAGCTGCTGTCTAGAGTATTTAACAAAAATTGTATTTAACAAAAATTTAACAAAAAAAACACACAAAAAACAAAAAAAATTGATACTTTTTAAAATCCCACTACCATAGCCCGTCTCAAAACAGATTTAATAACCGCAACTAGCAAACCAAACGTAAAAATAGGGAAAAAGTATTTCAGAAACTGCTGATACACTGGATTTACATGCACAAACATATTTGGAATTTACAGGGAATGGTCAGAAAAAGAAAAAAATATCCAGTGAACAATTGTGTAGAGGAAAATATCTAGATAATGTCACAGGTCAGATAAGAGAAACGTGTCCATCTCGTTATAATCACAGCGTGATCTGATGGCTACTTCTAGCAAGATAATGCACCATTTCACAAATTCTAAATGATCTCATACTGTTTTTTTTAAACCTGATAAGTTGACTGTCCATAAATAGTATTCACAGTCATTAGATCTTAATTCAATAGAATACATATGTGGAATTAGATGGGTTGAACGTACAGCTGAAAAAATGGTAGCAGCTATCTGATGCTATTGTGTAAATATGAACTGCAATTTCAATGGAATGTTTCTAACACCTTGTTGTATCTAGGTTACAGACAGTTAATGCTTTTTTGAATGAAAGGTGGGTCTTAACCTGTACAAACAATGTGTATACAATAAAGTGTATGATAAACATGCAGTGTTTCTGAAAGGTTTATAATTGTGTTTGTGAAAATTAAACCTTACCCAGCTACACAATATTTAAGGGTTCCAAAGATGTAAAACAGATGAAAAACTGCAAATTCTTATTTTTCCCGGACACAGAACATTAACATCAGAAAATTTCAGCTTTCTGTGCTATCAGTTTTTTATTATGTGCTTTCAGAAATGTCATTGATGACACCCAGCTATTTTCAAGAACAAAGGCAGCCAGGAAAGAAGGAGACGCGGATCTTTGTTCTTCAAAAGGATAAATGCCTATAGTGTATTTTTCTTTAGCATCACATTGCTATTTTCTGTGTCTTTCTAGATGATTGAGGGAAAGTGATCGTTGAGAATTGGCCTCGGAAGCACCATTAAAGTGCTTGTTAAAATGACACTAAATTATGCTGACAATGTGAGTGCTGCAAAGGCCTTCAGCCAAAAGACAGAACTTTGCCTTCCCACTCTATTTTAGAGGGGCAGATCTAACCCCTTTGAAGTCCCATGGGTGATGAACAGAACTGGTCAAGGAAGAGAAAAATGCAGAGAAAGCAATGTTTTATCCTTTGGTGGACAATTTTAACAATAATGATGCACCTGGTGTATTCTTGCCATCGTGTCCTACCAACCCTGAATTGCTCTGATCAAGCTGCAAGGAAAGAGAGTATTGCTTTAGATATGTTTGTTTGCTGGAAGTTGAAAATAGACAAAGCTATATTAAAGACTTATAAGGGCATCTTCAAATCCTGTCAGCCCAAGATATTTTTTTTTCTCACTTCTTCACAAAAATTATAGATATTGTATCAATTGTTTGTATCTTCAGTTTATATGCCCTAAAGTGACACATTGCTCTGAGGTTCACTCTTTGCAAGGAATAACTTAATTGTGTATTTTTTTCTGTATATTAAGTGGAATTTTTTTAGACTTTTTTGGATTCACTTTCTTTGCATAGTTTCTACTAAACTGTCCGTTCATTTCTGGCTTCAGATTCCATCCACTCATGCAGTTTACATTCCCCATACTCTTTAGTTACTAATATGTCACTTAACTTACAGTCTCTTCCAGAAATATTTATTCTTCCTGAAATTTTCCACATTACATAAAGCCACATACTTTTTGGGGGTTTATGAGACAGACAGCCTCATGCATATCTTTGATTTGGAAGAAAGATAAATCATAGTTTTTCAATTTTACTTATAAAGGCTTGAAAATGTTGGCATTCATGGTCATCAGCAATCACATCTGTTCATTGTAATGTTTCACAACACAAATGAATAATGAGTAAAAACAACAACATAAACTATGGCTTAAAACTTGATAGATTTTTTATGGTTGTCTTAAGAGTAATTATAAGCCATTAATAATTATGTTGTAAAGGTCCAGTAATATTATATTGATATAAGTATGAAAAAGGGTCATTACTATGGTAACAGAAGCTTAGTCTTGCTGAAAATTGTAATTACATCTCATTAACGCCAAGGTTGGTCGATGAAATATGAATGGGCATTTGAAAAAGGTGCTATAATGCATACAACTGAGCAGGCTGTGAATTATTCGTTTTCAAGTAGGTTTTTTTATTGCTGATGGACACTGTAATAAACTGCTATATGCTGGCGAGAACTATAATGTGAGTTTGATGCTAACAATCTCCTACAAATCATTACAATAAGCAAGACATTATTACAGTTCTCAAGGTCAAATTGTTAAAATGCAGAGAGAACAAGAATTGTTCTGCTACATCCACGTTGAAATGTGTATAGATTTATTATTTTTAAATGTATCCAAAATAAATGCTATATATAAATAAATGTTGGAAACATGTATTCATCATAAACACTTTTTTTTTACATTTTTTCCACTAAAAGAGGCACAATGAACAGGTTAGAAACTATCAAATTTTTGGATAATTTTATTTGACTGTAATACTGCCTTCATGAAAAAACAACAAAAAAACAGAAATAACGTAATGAAATAAACGTAACTAAGCACAATGCAAAGATTGCATTTAAGAAATTTGAATCTCTCTCTCGCTCTCTCTCTCTGTATATATATTTGCTAAATAAATTATTAAAACTATATGTGATATGATTGCTGATACTAAGGAAGGGGTTGTACAACAGTTTTTCTCTGTATATATATATATATATATATATATATATATATATATATATATATATAAAAACTGTTGTACAACCCCTGTTACCCCAACCCCATATAATTTAAATAATTTATGTAGTTTGTACTTGTTATGAGTTGAAGGATGGACTCAGATGCAGAGTTCAGCTTAGACTGATTGTTTCCCATTTTATCTGTTGAATTTCCACTAACATGAGAGAGACAAGGAGGAGATCACTAGAATGAAGGCTTGACAAGGAACTGGCAAAGGGCATGAGAGACAATGGGGTATATAAAGGGCATGACAACAATGGAAAGACTAACGAGAAAACAAGAAACAGTAATAGGTAAATGGGTCACAGGGAGACAGAGAATGACACAGATAGGGAGACAATCACACTGTGACAGTACTTGTATGTACTGTAGGTTGACTATGAAAGGTTAATGTGTATTGCTTTTTTTAAAAAAAGACATTCATTTTATTGATGGAAAACTAAACCAAAAAACTTGCAATAAAAACCCCAATTATATTTAAATATGTAGCTTTTGGCTAGTACCCCCCCCATGTGTCTTAATTTAATTTACATCATATCTTCTTTTAAAACAAATGATAAACATTTATATTGTGGTTTTTCAGCCAGAGAACTACAAAGGACTTTACACTACATTTAGTCATTCACAAATTCGTGCTCACATTCACATGCTGAGGGTGTCAAGCTACTACATTGTAGCCACAGCTGCCCTGGGGCAAACTGACAGGAGCTAGGCTACCAGAGACAGGCGTCAGCTGATAAAGCGTTATACCAGTACAGACCATTTACCATTAAGTCCAATCTGCAACCCATTCTCTAAGGAGGACCAAAACTGACATAATTAAAAATAAAGGCAAAAATATATACATATTGCTTTTCCTTAAACATCCATTTTTGCAAAGAAGTTTATATATTTTGTTTTTCCTTTTCCTTATTATATGCATTTTGTCAAGAAAAAAAAATGTTTTGATTTTAATTGTTCTTAAGTGCATTTTTGTAAAAACAAAAACAAACATGTTTTTTTTCCCCTTTCCTTATACAGTACATGCATTCCCATCGCAAAAAGCAATGCACTGTTTTTCCTTTTCCTTTTGCATGCATTTCTGTCAAAACAATTTAAATATGTATTGTTTTAAATTTTCGTTATGTGCATTTTTGTCAAATATATATATATATATTAACTATTTCCTTTTGCATGCATTTCTGTCCAGAAAAATATATATTTTATTTATCCTTTTTCCTTCTACATGCATTCTTGTTTTTACATTCCCTCGTCACATGTATTTACTTTACCATATGCATTTCTGCTTCATAATGCAAAAGAGGAGGGCGGCCCTTCTTCTACTATTGGACAATAGCCAGGAAGGAGCAGAATGATTGTGCATGCCAGGTCAGCCAATACAAACTATGCCCCCAGTTGACTCGGGCTCAACTAAAGTAACATGGCCGCTGCTGGCCGGATCTCTTCAAGCAGGAGAAGTCCGTCTTGACGTCTCCTCAGAGGGCTTCTCCCTCGGCTTCAACCCCTGGAATGATGGTAAGTTAAGCATGTGTCCTTATCTATTTTGTTGTATACTTTTGGAAGTGCTAATATACTATAATAAAGTTATTTTTTAGGCTTGCTGTGACCATGTATTGCAAAGGCTACAAATTCAGTTTGGAGGTGCTGTAGGCTACTCAAGTCAACTTAAAATGTGGTTAATCCTTTACTCATAAAAATAGAGATAAGCATGTCCAGAAAGTATTACTGACATTTGTCCACTGTGGCATCAGTTTTAAGCTTAATAACGTTGCCTGAATTAAAGCTAAGCTACAAGAGGCAAGGGGAACGCTACCATAGCAATGCTTAGGCACACTCGATCCGGTAAATCTCTGTTACGGGGTAATGTGAGGTTACAGACATACGTACATTCTTTATGTTCTGTAAGGAATCAATCAATTAAAAAAGTAAGCATGAGCTCTACTAATGTTGAAACATGCAGACGCCCAGATCACACAACATCCAGAGGAACAGGTTGGATAGACTCATCAGGAAGGCCAGCTCTGTCCCAGGATGCACCCTGGATCCAGTGCAGGTGGTGAGAGACAGAAGGACTCTAGTTAATATAAAATATCTAATGGACAGAGCCTCCCACCCCATGCAGGGAAATGTTGCAGAACTGCAGAGCTCCTTCAGTGACAGACTGCTGCATCCTAGCTGTATGAAGCAGCGTTTCTGCAGCTCCTTCCTGCCTGCAGTTGTGAGACTGTACAATCTAAACTGCTCCCAACAAACATAGATGCTTGCATCAGCGCTGTTAAGTTGCACTAAACAACAACACTGTTATAACTTATTGAAAAATTGCATTCATACTTTTTAATTGCACTGCTCAACACACAATCAGTACTATTCTAAATATTTTAAATTACTTTAACTATACAGTACCCTGCTGTTGTAACTATAGTATGTGATGTAAATATTTAACTTCTATAACAAATTGTGTGTGCTCTGTTCTGTCATGTTCTGTTTGAACATGTTTTTTGCTGCTGTTACAACCAAATTTCCCTTTGTGGGACAACTAAAGGATTATTCTATTCCATTCTATCAATGTTTTTCTCGTTGTGTTTTAGAAACTAAAATAAACCAGCTTCTTCCAATTTTATTTTTAAAAGTATAGACTTTTCACTGCGTTTAAATCCCTATTTCATGAACCTTAAAGATACTGCTACGGAGGGAACTTGATGTCATCAGAAACTGAATTTGAATAACTGCTTTCCGTGATTCTCAGCAAGTCAGCCTCTGCCTGTTTGCCCTCTATCACCCACGTTTGGTGCACACTCAGTTTTCTGACTCCTCTGAGTTTCACCTCTCATAATTTAAAGTTAGAGCCATCAAACCATCCACATTCATCATCCAAGTCATTCTGCCACTCACCTCTGGACTTACCCCACTCCAGAGTCGCTGTTTCTGGTTTCTCTTGTGGTTCCCTAGTTCCTGTTATCATTTCTACACTCACCCTTTAAATAAACATTTTAAATCTGCTTCAGAGTGTGTTGTGTTATGCATGTGGGGCAGGAAATGAACAGATATCATGACAATAGTAAATCTGACAGTAAGGCTACATAGATAACTGCAGGCAAGGCAGCTAATAATCCTAACTCAATTACAGTGCTTTGGTCCGGAGGGGGGCCAAAAGCAAATTAGTTGGAGAAGCTTGTAAGGACACTTACAAGAAGGACACGTTTAATCCATGTTTGTTCTATAATCTAACTATTCTAAGTTTTGGAAGATTTCTGGAAAAAGTGAGTTTAAATCTTGTTGTTTCAAGTTAAAAATCAATACTCATAACAGCTTCCAGCTTACTTATCTGAGGCATTGCTCCTGAGAAGCAACGTAAGCAAGAGTGGTGTGTAAAATTATTATGAAATGAGCAGCACCAAAGCTAAACATAACGAATCAGCAAGTGAACTGTAAACAAATATCTTTTAACTCAACAAACAACCTTCTAAAATTAGAAACAACTGGAGAAAAACACATCTGCTGAAAATTACAGAAGTGACAAGGCATGTGTCACAGTTGACACAAAAATTGGATGAAACAAATCAGGAACAGCTTTTCTTTTCAAATGCCAATTTTCTCTCCTGAAGTTGAAAAATAATTAAAAGGTTTAAAAGCAATGCACTTTCCTTTTGCAGGTCACAGAAGAAGTGGCAGAACCACCTGTTAAACTAATTTAGTCGAGTTTCATTTGCAAAAAAAAGAAAAACAAAAATAATAATTTCTACATTAAATTTCCAAGTTCAAAACAAGCCTCTGCACAATTAAAATGTACAGTGATTAAGTACATATTGCAAATGAAGGCATAACATTCTGAAGTGTTTCACCTACATTATATTCACTGTTTTTGTTTATTACAGCAGTTTGCAAGAAATGTGAGATGCAAGACGTGAGATGATCTATGTTATTCCTCTGTCTATTTTTTTGTAAATGTTTAGAAGTTCAGTTGAATTCATTTCAGTTTATATAACGCCAATTCACAACAGATGTCATCTCAAGGCACTTTACAAAAAAAGTAATTTAAATACAATTGTATAAACAGTCCAATTAGTTAAACGTTTTCAATTTAAATAATCCCAGGAGACTGTGTTGAGTTGTTGATGTAAGGTTGTCTCCTGAACATACAGGCTACAACCACAGCAATCCCTCAGTAATCCCTCATTCTGAGCAAGCATATGGGGCTTGGGATCATGTCGTCATCACCTGACACAGCAGCCATTTTGGTAGCGTCCTTTCAACAACAGCACACCATTTACACTCACTGTCTTGTGGCATAATTGCATCTATTATTCATTAGATCTATGATTATTATTACTCAACCATGGTAAATAGTTGCTTTGTTGTTGAGGTGCAAAAGAGCAACTCATAATCGCCTGGGAAAAGGTTAATTTTTCATCTTTTTCCTGCATGGAGGCATTACCACAGACCGTCTCAAATAAAGTGTGATCGCAAATTCAGCAGTGAGGCGGACTAACATAACCTTCAAGAGTATCTCAGTGTTGATGAGACTGTGTTCTCGGTCTTTTCCACTCTGGTAAATTACACATTTTATACTTTTTTTTAAAGATCCTAGCTTTCCTTCAACCACGGCATGTAAACCAAAACATAGACAGGCCACCTCTGTTAAGCTAATGTGGGCGGACTGAAACATAACACAACCTCTGATACACTTCTTCAATGACATGACATTTTTGATTGTTACCCTGAACACCCAGCAAATGAAATGTACAACTCTCATCTGGATCGGAATATGAGAGACCTGTTGTTTTTGTCAGATCGACCACGTGTCCCGCCTCACAATATATAAACAACATTTACGTATAATAGAGTAGGGTGTAACATCTAAACAATTTTGAAACGCATTCTTAAAAGCTCATGTGTGAATTCTGCATGGATTACTATGTGTTCAGAGTTTGCTCCTGAACCCATCCGTTTGAAAATCTCCGTAATGCACACCTGTGGCAACAACTTGTCATTGGTGCTCCAGTGTTTATTAAGTGTTTCATATGGATCCAAACCGTTTATGATGCGTCTTTGTTCATATATCGGTCCCTGGCTTCCCTTTTTAGCATATGCCCGTACGTTCCACATCCTTTTAGGGATTTTAAAATGTGTATTACTTTCTTTCTAGCAACTGTGCTTCTTCTCTGCAATGTACAGTACTGTGCGTTTCTATAGTGAATCAACAGTTTGTTTACACTCTTTTCGCTACTAAAATGTATGCCATGTCCCAGAATGCAAAGTAATCCCAAGCCCAACTGTGACAGTGGAGAGGAGAAACTCCCCTTTGACAGGAAGGAACCTTGAGCAGAACCTGGCTCAGTACAAGCGGTCATCTGCCACAATCGTCTGGGGGTTTGAGAAGACAGAGAAGAGACACAAAAAGAATTAGAAAATTATTTCCATTTTGCACTGTACATGCAGGCTGGAGTGAGAAACGTTTTTTGGAACGTTCTGAAAAAAAACAACGTTTGTGTAAGTTTGGCAAATAATTACGAACTTGAATTTATTTCATCATGAAGTAGTGCCGTCTTGATATTTCATTCCTGTATTAGAAGTGTATGTAAAAAAGAAAAAAGGTTAAGAGGGGGAAAGTGGTAGTAAATATTTTTCCTCCTCATAACATTTAAGAATCATTGTAATACATATTATTTTCCTTGAGGTTGTAGTCAGATCCAACGTAAGGTAAGGTGCCTTTACCCAGTTTCCACCAGTGTGTACAAAAAGCATTTTTAGGATGCATCCAATGCACCTCCCATCAGTGGCAGTTTTAAGGTGTCTCCATGGAGATGATTGATGACAGTGAAAAGCTGTTCTGGAGAAAGGCCCTGGGTGACCAGATGAGATCGCAAATCTCATCTCTTTCACTGCCTCGGTCACTGTGAGTTTCTCCCATATCCAGTTTTATCTGATGTACACACAAAAAAACGGTGGCGCATAGAGTAGTCAAACATTTTTTTTTTTTGTCTGAGAGGAGGGGGCAGCTGTCGGGGTGTAAAGAATTATAATTTTCCAATAAGTGGTTTGATGCCCATTATTTCCCTATGGGATCAATAAAGTATTTTTGAATTGAATTGAATTAGGTGTCCTTGGGCAGAAAACTGAGGCCTGTGTTACTCCTGTTATTTTGTCAAAGTGTAATTATAAAGTAACAAATGTGCAACGTGTTTGGTACAAATAAAAATTGAAAACACTGTTTGAGTCTTAAAGACGTAAAACAAAATTTCTGTCTGACTGATTGAGGTTTCTGAGTTATTTGTAAATAAGGATGGTAATACAAATATTGCCAGAAATTCAATTTAAGGTGGGCCTAACAAAAACTTGTTGGGCAATACAAATATAACTGAAATTAAGTTTATTTGCAAGCTCCACTGTTGCTTCAACGGATATGTCTGTAAAAATCGTAAACCAATAGCAAGTTTTAAACAAGCAGCATAGAACAAAGTATAAACATAACAATATGTAAGGGATAATGCCCGACGAGGTGTACATTATCAGAAAATAATGGACGACGCGGAGTCCATTATTTTCTCATAAGGGACACCTCGAAGGGCATTATCCCGCTTTTACCATGGTCACTTACGAAAGAAAGACATATTTAATCAATTAGCAATACTTTAATGTGTTTTAGAGTTAAAATCGTGAGGTTTTTTATAAAAGTCGAGCGCACTATTTAATATCTCCCGTATACAGGCGTTGCCAAGCAACATAGCCAGAGCAAGCCGACCGCAGCGATTTATCAGTGAGGGGAAGTGAGACGATGGCTTTACCTTGCGTTACGTGATACAAAATATCATTTCAGAAGGCCAGTATACTACTTACTGCTTTTGTCTGTCCAGAAGATGATGAAAATAACGTTGAGACTCCGTTGCCATTTGAGCCAGCGCAATAATTTAGAACTGTCATCAGGCAATTTGACGGGACACCTTTACTAGGTGTACATTATCACTTTTTAATGTCTCCTCATAGAAATTCAATAACTAAATGTATAACGACTGGTTGTGGACTGAGTTAATTAGAGACAGGCCAGGCTGTGGTGCTTGACAAAACAAAAAGTGGAAAGAATTTATTTGAATGAGTCTGGGATATTATATATATATATATATATTCCTGTTTTCAGAACCTGGCAAACACAGTGTTGCCCATAGATAGGGAATAAGTTTGATTTACTCTAAATTGTAAGAGGGCAGGTGGGTGCCGATCACCCATCACTGGAACATTTGGCCCTTTGAGATAGCTCAGACTGAGACGCAACAGATGGCCTTGCTGTGCTCCAAGTGAGTCTCTGCCCAACAGGAGCAGTTTGAAATTCTGGTAGCCTCAATGGGGGTTTGCTTTAACTAAAGTAGATTTGGTTGTATTTCAACACAGTCCACAATGAATTAACATCACTATACACAAATAATATGTATGCAAGAAGTGTTTTACCCAGGAAAAAGTCTTGAACAGTAAAACTCTTTAAGAGAGAGACCTGGTCACAAAGGCGATAAAACATAAAAACTGCAACAATATTTTAAAAAGCACAAAAGAGCTACAGCTAGTGTACAGCATAAGCAAGGGATTTATTTGAGAACATCGATTTAGTAATGTTTAATTGAAACTGGCCTATAATGCTGTGTGGAATTGTGCATTTTTATTGTATTAGTAATGATGTGTCATCTTATAACATCAGATATTTTTTGTTCAACACCTTTACACTTTCAAGGATGTTTGACCTATACATCGAATTGTCAGGCATTATGATTAAAAAAAAGAATGCCAAGACACACACGCATTCCCGTTTTAGCAAGGCTGCAACACTGGATCTCCGGATAACCATTTGTACTCATTCATCTCACACACTGCTCCAAGTTTAACATATTGGCATTTCTGAGGTGCTTGGTGGTAATTGTCAGCCACATGGCGGCTCCTCGTTTGTTTCAGTGACATTTTGCCTTTGGTTGAATGTGTATTTAGCAGGGAGAGGAAAGGGAAATTAATTGGAGAGAGGCCTTAATCTGTCCGCCTTAAATGTCACCCCTGTATTGTGATGCCTTTGCCGACATGGTGGGACACAGATAGGCAGCTACATAAGGTTGAATAAATCTAACAGATGCATTTATAACATAAAATGAAAATTAGTATGCTTTTGACTAGCCATATATCATGTAATTTCTTTTAAAAAAAATCTGGATTTACCTTTTTTCCCTCAAAAATCAACTGAAACATGCATTCAAATGGAATAGATTTCTTGTGCCTCATTGGTTGACTACATTAAAGCAAATTTATTTGATTACATTTAAGTAAGGGTGCAAATACAAGTAGATATTTATGTGATCATGCATTAGACTATTTAACTGTCACAGTTATGGGGCAATATCCTAAATGATGTAACATTTGGGCAAAGCAAATAGATCAGGAATATATTTGTGGGGAAATTTAAACCAGGTTAGCTTATGAGCTGCAGAGATCGGACGTTATCGGTGCAATTACATTTATACATAGAATATTTAAATTGCATATAAAGTGCTGTTTAAAGAATTGCTTATAAACCTTGTTGGGTCTTGTTGTATCTTATTTTTTGGGGCTAATATCTTTAGTAAGAATTCAGAGGTAGAGGTCTGTTTTATAACATTCAGAGGTAAAAGACACACTGTTTATCAGTATTTGAATTGGGCCTTGGATAATGGGGAGTATGTGTGACCTTTGAGGACCTCTGAGACAAAGAGTTTTATTGCAGGCCATAAAACTAGGAGGTTTGCTTGAGAGGACCCGGGACTATAAAACCATAAAATTCAGGATGGACTCACAGGCCAGACCTCGGATCTTTTGATGTAGGAGCAGGACAATGGTCAATACACTAACCAGCTTTTGTTTAGGACTGTGTCAATAAAGCCTGGGAGAATGAACTTTTGACTTGGATCCAGGAGAAGGACACGTCATAATTCTGGACGGACCAATCATTGTTAAGACACTGTTTAAAACGTTCTGATTGGAGCAGATTAATCCTGGGAGGTTTTGGACGTTTATAAAAGTTATGACACGAAAACCATTCTTCGTCAGAAATCTTTGTCTGGCCCAGAGAAAATAGGGCATGTTTTCTCTGTAAACTGCAATTTGTTCATCTGTTTAAAATAAAAGTGAGAACTGGAAATTGGCTCCATTTTGTCTCTGCTTGAACATGCACTGAATTATTTTTTGATAAATTTTAATTCTACAGTCTTTACACATCACAATGTGATATTTATACAGAAAATGCTGCATTGAACAATATGTTTGTGTACTGTTAATCAGTGTGGGGAGTAATGCATTAACAAAAGTAATGAGTTACAGGAATATATTACTTATTTCAGAAAAGGAGTAATGTAATGCATTACTCATGAATGTACAGCAATATATTACTTGCTACAATTTCAATAATTTGGTGACCGAAAGAACGAGATCACAGATACAGACTGTAATGAGTTTCCTCCACAGGGTGGCTGGGTCCTCCCTTACCCTGTGTCCACACCGAACGCGATAGGAGCGACTAAAAAGCGCGACACACGCCTAGCTGTTTGCGTGCACATTCGCACCTTGAAGCGTGTAAAAAGTGAACTGGATGGGCTTCAAATATGGTATTTTCAAGCGCAAACTGGCCTTCAGCAGAGCTGGGGCCAGAGTGCAGCTGCCGATGGATCATGGACCGAGCTGATGGAGGACTGCATGCTCGGCCTGGGCTTCAGCGGATCTGGGGTAGAGTGGTGCGGGAGATACTACCAGGAAACCAAGTGAGGCTGTTTCAAGGCTGACTTCTATGCCGAGAGGTGCTTTTACAGGAACAACGGCTCTTTTAAAAGCCACCCACACACCTCTCAAGAGCATTCCTGTCTGAATAGTTTAACCTATTTATAACAAAACATTTTTTACTGTCTCTGTATTGAAAACTGCTTGTGTCATGTAGCTCGGGATGATTAGCCACGATCTTTATCAGTATTTCCTCCATGTGCTGCTGAGGCTGTGACTCCATGACAGTCACAGAATCACTGAAACAATGTCCCCTGATTGGTTGTCGTGGCGCGATTTGACGCTGGAGTTTCCAACTCGAGTGGTAGATGACATGAACGCGAATGTCCAAAATGCACCACATACAATGAGCGCAAATTTTCCATCGCATCTGTAGCGCGACTTGTTCGCGCAAATCATGCAGAAAAGCTTTTTCGAGACGCAAATCTGCTTCTGAAGTGTCGCGGGACCACAAATCGCGCTTCATCGCGTTCCTCCATTGATTTTACATGTAAACCTGAAGCTCTAGTCGCTCCTATCGCGTTTGGTCTGGACACAACGTTAGAGATAGGGTAAGAAGCTTGGTCATCTGGAGGGGGCTCAGAGTAGAGCAGCTGCTCCTCCACATCGAGAGGAGCCAGTTGAGGTGGCTCAGGCATCTGGTCAGGATGCCTCCTGGATGCCTCCCTGGTGAGGTGTTCCGGGTCCATAGGAAGACCCAGGACTCGCTGGAGGGACTATGTCTCCCGGCTTGCCTGGGAGCGCCTCTGGATTCCTCCCGAGGAGCTGGCCCAAGGGGCCGGGGAGAGGGAAGTCTGGGTCTCTCTGCTTAAGCTACTGCCCGACCCGACCCCGGATAAGCGGATGAAGATATGGATGGAATTTCAGTAATTCGAGTTACATGTACATTTAAAATTGGTTTTCCACCCAACTAATGCAGCGGACAAAATCAGGTTTGATACCATAGAAAAAGATCCACTTCCTGTTCCTCAAAACCAAAACATTAGAGAATCATGACGGCTGAGGACAAGATCAACTGTACATTTACACAGTGGCATTATTTGCACTATTATCTTAAGCCCCTAACCAGCAGTTGAAAGACTTTTCAGTCTCAGGATTCTCATATTTGTTAAACCATCTATTTAATAAGCAATTGTGATGCCTTCTTTTGATGCAATTTAACAAACATTACCATGAGAAGGCATGCAAAGGCATTAAACAGTGTTAGAAATACAGCATTCGTGGTATCATACGTGTGTCAAATGTAAATTGATAAGTTATAGTATTTAAAAATCGTGTTACGTATTTAAGATATTTGGCCAAAAATAACTTAACGTCACTTAAGTCAGTTATATTTTCGAGACAGTAATATGTAATGCAAACTTAGGATTTTTGAGGCTGTAAGTAGCAATATAAAATATATTACCATTTTTTTGTAACTTGCCCCAAACATCTGTTGATGAATTCTAATTAGAGACCAAAAATATCAGTTATGTATCCTCAAAGTAGACTTTTACTTTAAACTCTGCTTATTGGTGACATTTGTGATATGAGGATGTTTGCAGAAAGAAGGAGAAAAAGGATATCCCTGGCCTGCGATCCAGGAGATACATTCAGAGTACAAGAGAGGAAGGATTACACGGTTACTGCAAAATCAGTACATTCTGACTTGAAAGAAGACTTGGCTAAAATGTGAGTGACAGGATAGGATAATAGGCACTAACCCTTTTGGTTCAACAGAAAAGTATATGTCTGATATTTTAAGTGAAAATGAGAATTGGAGGAAAGCAAGAGGCTGAGCAATTATATGAATTACAAACTGAAGAAACCATACATGGGAATATGGTGAAAAGTGCATTCATGCTGGTCAAGTGGTGCAGAGGAAACCAGGGTTAAAGCAGATGTTTCTCAATATATATTTATAACCAGTACATTGAAACTCTTGTACTTTACCAAGTTTTTAAGAAACAACACTGTTTATTTCTGTTTTTTATTTAATCAAATCAAAAATTGCAAGAAAACAAGTGTAATACTTGGCTCATTGAAAGAGGGTTCACAAAGATGTGGGATGTATCTAAGTTTAAAGCAAAATACATTACACTAAATTCTTATCTTCCAGAAACCTCGGCCAAGCCAAGGTACATGCAAAGTTTATTATTAGGTAGCACAATACCAAAAACACATAACACCTTAAACCTAATGGGTGATAGATGGTATTGAAGTACTAAATATAGGAACTTTGAACTGACAACATATTTTAGCATGTGGTGTCTCTGGTTTCTGATTCAATTTTTTGCTGCAGAGGATAAATGGACAGTAAGTCATGTTCTAGGATCCATCATAAGGTCAGCATTTACCTTATCAGGGCCAAAGTACTGTACAATGCCATGATTGCTTACTTTATCAGTTCATTATTATTATTATATATAATTATTATCATTATTATCTATGCACCCTAAATATAGTAATGGGGCGGTGACATCATCCACTCAGAAAGAATGCTCGTAATACGGAGACGACTGAGCCGGCGTTGTGAGATTTCTCCACTCTGGGAGCCGGTTTTAGGCATGATCCTTTACAGTGTCCTGAAACACCAACTCCTTGCGGATGAGATGCCTATTAGATTAAATAGCTTTGCTGCTACAGCTGATGTCTTCTCAGTGTAGAATAGGCCTAGTGGTCACTGTCCATCTGAGATACAATTTGGGACCAGGGTTTAGCTTCTGCAGCAGAATATCCACCAAAAATGATGCTGTTACCCTTGTACTTCATAATTGGGATAATATTTTCAGGCTTGCAACCCTTTTCTAGCTCAAACACAGTGATGGTCATGGAGGTCAATTGCTCAAATATTAGTTTTAATATGATAGTAATTAAAATAAAGAAAAAAATAACATCAATATATGACTTACTTACAAATTGGCTTTTTGTTTTAATCTGTTAATATAGTGGATAATCCTTTAAGTAAAGCATCGTTATGAGTGTAGCACCCCACTGCACTGTCCCGTATTAACTGGCACAGAGATCTACTCAAAAGGGTGGGGTGCCTAATTGGGTTCGTAGATACCAGGTAGCTACCACGCAGGTTTACCTACATTGAGTCAATTACCTACTCAACTAATCACCACATACCATAGGTATACTTTAATAAAAATAATCCCAGACAAAGCTCTATAAAAATATTTCCTTTAATAAAAGATTTGGAAAAAGAGGTAAAAAGAAAATATTCAGCACCAATTTCTGCCACAGATACCAAAATTAAGCAAAACTTAAATACAGGGACAATACCCTTGGTTTTCAAAATAAAATGTCTGCTAACATAAAATTAAACAGCTTATGGGCTGTTCCCTTCCAAATTTTACCTTCCGTTTTCTATATTCTTATAATTCTGAACCATAAATGTCCAATTTAACGGTTTCTTTCACCCTAACTGAAACTCAAATTTCGTCATTAACAGCACTCCATACGTTTACCGAAAATGTCCTAACTTTACAGTACTGCAATACGTGGGCCCACACTCGCACACAGTTCGGTACCGTTTCAAGTTTATGTTGCAGGCCTGTTAGAATGTCGCCAAGGGAAATCCTCTTCCTCCGGGTGGACAACGCACAAACAGCTCGCTCTGCAGGTGTCCACTCTGACTGCAACCGGAAAATGTTGTGAATCCAGCCGGGTTGTTCGGGTAACTCCACCACGCGTGTAGCGCAAAACTTTTCAGCTACACCCGACCGAATGTCGCCATGTTGACACCTCCGTCACGTCTCCTCCGATCCACACCTCATCTCTTTCGCGCTTGTCGCCTTCTCCTCGGTCCAGCACACTTCTGCACAAAAACTCAGTTCCGGCAAACCTGGGCTGCGACCTCCACCTGTCTTCTCGAGTCTTCTCCCTCTTCTTCTTCCCGGCATCCCACAGCTTCTCCTCTTTTTTCCCGCGGCCTCCTAACTTTTTTTCTCAAACTTCCTCTGACGCTCCCTTGTCTCTTCCTCTAAACAGTTTCATTTCTGCTACGTTCAGTCCACAGTCAAACTAATCAAATAAGTAGTCCATTAAGATAACACTGTTACACAGCATAAAATTACCTGCACCTTATTTACCTTGATATAAATGATATCAAACCCTGGTATAGTTTGTGCATAACTTTTAAAAGGTATTAAGTGCATGGTTTTAACCAAGGGCTACATGAGTTTGATGAAGAAATAAAACACAAATGTTGTACACACTTTGTTTTTCCATCCATCCATTTTCTGAACCGCTTAATCCTTAAGGGGTCGCGGGGGGGCCGGTGCCCGTCCCCAGCCGTCAACAGGCGAGAGGCGGGGGTGCACCCTGGACAGGTCGCCAGTCCATCGCAGATATATATAAGTATAAATAAAAATAAGTTCAGCTTTTTTTATTTTTAAGCTTTTTTTAATTTTGTGATACCTTACATTTTCAGGTACAAAATTGGGCCATCTGGTAGAGGACATTTTGTATCGATAATGTTTACATCTAACCTATTCAATAGACTCTAGGTGGTGGAAAAAAATTATACGGTAACAAAAAGGTTATTAAATTTAGTTATTGCAAACACTCAATCCCATCTATGTTAAAATAAATACAAATGCAAAAGTTTAAAAGTTTTCCTTAACTTAATATTTGAAATATATTATTTTATGGATACAAACACTCTCAAAAATACACATCTGCCTTTATTTATACATAATTATTTCAATAGCTAGTATATTTACACAGCAGTACTAGCATAAAGTTTATTTAAAATAGTGCTACCTTATTTTTCTTCATATTAAATATCAGCTGAAGAGGAGAAAATAAGAGTACACTAAACACATTTCATTTTAGATTATACTGATGTATGTCAATTTAAAAGACTTCAGGATTCTTCATATTTCACATGTTCTGAAGGTCTTGATTCCCACAGGTTTTATTCTGTAATAAAAAACAAAACAATAAAATTTTAGTAAAGTAGCTATTATTTGATAAAAAAAAGTTTAAGTAGAATCTTTAAAAATATATAAAGATGAACTAAAAGAAGTTACAGATTAAATGCTTTAATATTTTCTAAGGGTTATTTGTTTAAAAACTTTTGGAAATTATTTTCATTTTGAGTACTTAGTATCTTAGAACAAAAAAAAAAACTAACTAAGTTCTTTCTTTTAATGATAAATCTAGCAAAATCCAGTTAAATACTGCCATGATTTCTCAAGTTTAGACTTACACGTCCATGCACGAATACACATTCCACAGAAGGCGATAACACTTGAGATCTGTAGTGCCCTGCCACATTCTGCACTCATCAGACAGTCCCTGGTTCTCAAACAGCACTTTGGACAGCCTCCACCCTCGGAACTTTTGTCCTCTTTGTCCTTATGGTTCTTAGGCTGAGTTGTTTTGGTTTCCTTTGGCTCTTCCTCCCAGCCCTCACTCTCACCTCTTCCCATTATGCTGGTTTATTTTAATGAAATATCTGTTAAAAAATAAAGGGAGGAAAAAATCAATTTCTAGATGTGATTTAAAAAAAAGGTTCTGAGGTTCCGATTTCAACATGCATGCTTTACAAAACAGGATTTATTTATCAGTGTAATAGAATCTACACCAACTCTAAGATCACCACTCCCCACATACTCTGTATTTTTCCCTGCCAAACTGGTTTCGTGTGCTGGTGCTGGTATTTGCTTGATACCAATTCTTCCTGCTTCCACTGTTTGGAACAGCAACTCAGACAAAACAAAACAGGTGTAATCTAATCACCAAGTCTTAGCTAGGCCAGAGGAAAGATATGATTACTTCAAGCTAAGTGCTATATTCAAAACTCTATAGTTGGTTTTACTTTTATTCTGCTGTATTTAAGATAAATACACTCAGCCTCAACAACGAGGGTTAGCACTGGAATAACGTCAGCCATACTGCCTTTGATTGTGACCTTTTTCTTTTGAAATCCCTTTAAAGGGTATTAGGGAAATAATTAGGTCAGAAAGACAATCACTTTGCGACTGCATTAGTAACTGTATGTTGCTGTTTCTGTTGAACAAACATGATAGACTTGAGAAATAGGAGTAAAAATCTTCGGCCGACCTACGTCAGCACAAAAGAATATCTGTGGGACACTCTTAGCCACTGAGTCTGTCTTACTCTCATGGCTGTGGGAAAAAGAGTCCAGGTACCTTAATAAATAAAAACAAGTAAAGGATTCGCATGAGAACACTTTTCCAACCCGGATGCTGTACTCAATGCATCTTTTTATCTATGAGCTGACACACATTCAAAGATTGTTGTATCTTTGGAGACCAGCAGCACTGCCAAGGGACACTGTGGTGCAGCTAAACCACCCGTGCCAAAGGACCGCATACTGTGAGGGCTTGCGAGGGATTTAGCCTCCAGAACAACAGTCATCTGTCTGAGGTAAATATCCAAAACTTCTCCAGCAATCACACTATTTGATTACGTACTAGGTATGCTTGGCATTTCAATGCAGACTGTTTGTATTTAAGTGTAACCAGATGAAAAAGGGAGTACCTGTAAAGAAATGTACTTTGTAAATCCTATTTAAGTTGTCAGAGAGTGGGGCTAGTTGTGTTAAGAGGTAAAAAGTTCCAGGAAAGAAAACAAACCCTCATTCTGGTGCTGTTGCGCCCCTTTGCTTGGAAAAGAGGACAAAGGAGGACATTTTTAGCTGAGGATGATAGGCAAAATACAATTGGTCCAGCTTCATAAGTACAGGTGTTTAATTACAATTTTTAGATGTTATTTAAAATAAGAAATAAAAAAAATAATATTAAATGTTGTAAATGAAAATTGACAGAAAAAAAAAAAATTTGATTACGGTGTGACCGGTTTCTTTTGACAGTGTCGGTCAAAATGAAAGACAACAAAAAATATCTAGCTAATACCAATAATTCTAAATTATTTTTTTAGCTACAGTCGAGGATTTTAAGAGCTACATGTGGCTCTGGAGGTGCAGGTTGTAGATCTGTGATAAACAAACAAATGTGATCACAAATTGCAGGTACTTAAGGTTCCGCTGCTAAAATCTTTGTTGCCAAGTACCCCAGTTCATCCTCAGAGGCCTGGTGGAGCCCATGCTCTGATGGGTCAGTTCTGTTTTGACAGTGAAAGGAGGACCAATACACTATCAGAAAACTTTTTAAGCATTAAATAAATAAACTGAATTTAACTTCACTGATTTATAACTAGCTGGAATGCAAGCAATTGCCTTTTAATCTATCTATATGATTCAGTGTACTATATATGTCAGTATTAAAATCAGATTTTTGTTTCTATAAAGTTTCCTTTGATTAAATTTTATTTAAAATCACATTTGTTTACAAAAATGTCATTAATAAGGGACATTTGGCATTTTATGAGTATCTGCCATTTACATAACAAACTGAACTGTCTCAATCACTTATACTGTGCTAAATTTGCATTCTAAAAAATGTAAGTGGAGTTGACAACTGCTAGCAAGCAACCAGATCTTTTACTGCACTGCTATTTTATGAGTTTATTTTGTTTGTTTCCATAATAATGTTGAGCTTCGTGAAGTACTTTAAAAAAAACAAACTATTTGTTCTCTGCTTTTTTCAGGTTGCACATTTAAAGCTTTAAATTTATGCTTATGAAGTGTTTTGTTACAAAAAAATAAGTATGTGACTAAATTATATGTAATGTTACATAAATATCGACAGACCTTTTCTTAGAATGGCCTGTGTATTACTCAGCTGGCAGAGCAATGTGCCACATTTTATTTACATGTAAAGCAGGTTTCATCTTGGTTCCACCTACCATGTCACACTTTCAACTCTTCAACCAGTGTGTTTTATAAGGGGTGTGCTTTATGAAAAATCTGAAAACTAAGTTCAAAACTTTAATCAGAATTTGTTAGCACTTTGCAGTGCCTTGACTCAGATGTAACTCCTGTTAAGGAAAATATTTTTTAATAAGGAGGAAAAAGATTCCCTCTTCCTTATATTTTGTTACTATAGTTGGTTCATCAGACCAGAAAACATTTTTTCATTGTCCCAGTACCCAGTACTGACAATTCAGTGTCGATTTAGGGGTGGAGAGGGGTCAGCATGGGCACCCTGATTGCTCTTCACCTGTGCAGTCTCATATTCATCAAATTTAACGTAGCTCATCTGGTGAATTAAACAACATGAGCCAGTCTTTCTTACCTACTTGCAACAGTGAGCCTTGACCCTGATGATGGTTTACCACACTTCTTCTTTGGATCACTTTTGATAGATCCTGATCGCTGCATTAAGCCCTAATGAGCTGCTGTTTCTCAGATGTCCTGACCAATTCAGACATTTAGTCTTCAAAATTGATACCAATTGTGCCTGTTCAGTGCATATGCATCAACACATAGCTGTCCACATCCTGCATTCATTGTTTTATCAGCCATTTTTTGCAGCTGCCATTTTATTTCACCATCCATAATCTTATTTTGTCTAATCACACATAGAATTTTGGGACTGTTTTATTAGCTGATGTAGTGTCTAATTATCTGTTTATGAAGAGGATTATCTCCTGTCATAGGAGGCAAAACTACAGAAGAATCTGAAGTTTTAAATAATATTTTTCATTGAAACTATAAATTGAGGCTTTTAGCCAACAACAACTTATTCAGGGACATTAATGTATTTTGTAGCCTTCTGCATTACACTTAACAGATATACTTAAAATGTATATTGTTTTATAAAAATTATAATTATTGATCATACCATTGGCAAACCAAAGTAAAAGTTTACCATGTAAGAATGTCTTGAAACCTATCTGATTTTCACCAGGAAGTACTGCAACTTAAAGCAAACATTTTAAAAATCACACAACTGATTCCATGCTATCCTTAGGTTTTTGGGCAGGAGTGGCCTTTGACAGATTTGAAGGGGGACAGAGGTGGGGAAAAACCTATGGCAAAGTTTTGTGTCATGCTATCCTAATTTCCTATACAAATCCATCCATTGTCTATACCTACTTATCCTGGAGTGACTTGGCATCTCCAGTCAAAAGATCATTTTCTGGCCATGGAAGGAAATGGGAGTAAACCTACACATGCAAACAACATGCAGAAAGACTACAGGCCAGGAGATGAAACCAAGACCTTGTTGATCGGACCAAATTATAACAATTGTTATATTATAACAAATTCAGCAGCAATAGCTAAACAGTCATCATTTTATGTCAGTTTTCCACAATCAGGCTTTCACATTATTGTGAAAGATATTTGCCCACACAAGGTTGTATTTTGTTTTTCTAGACATGCTTTTCATGTTAACCTCCTATTTATTTGTTGGATAATACATATAGGATCTGTTCCCATTTTCTTTTTATTCACTTGAGATAAGATCTACATTTAGAATCTGGTAAATAAGATAATATTTTTTTTATTTTCTCAGAACAAAATATTAGGAAACACGGGTGTACTTAAATATATATACATAAATATAAATAAATAAATATATAAATATATGTTTAAAATAAGTCTTGCATGAATGTTTGATATTAATAAGTCATAAAGACAAGGGATCAACAAGAGACAGAAAGGAAAGTACAGTAAACATCGAGTAACATTTAGTTAAGGCCATTAAATTATTTTTATTGTATGATGATCTATCATTTCAATCTTGCCTGATGGCTAAGCTCTTTCCCTGTCTTTCAATCCTAATGGCATTCTGACTGGACTTCTTCATTCTTTGCATTTGTTAGGATGTGTTTTAATTATCTCTATCTTTCACTTTAACTATGTTTGTAACTTTCCAGTTTTATTACAGAAGAATATTCTCCCACAGCAGCAGGTCATTAGCTCTCCAATCTAATCTCAATTTCTTTTATGAACTCTTTATTGAATGAAGTCACATTGATTTGACATATTAACAATCCTTCCACACTGACGACCACTCCTGCTGCCAGAGGTTGAGGCCTTCTGTTTTAACTGTTAGATAGGATTGCTCCCCACGGACATTATCAGATATTAAGTGATAACCCTGATGGTGAAATAACAACTTATTCGTAGCCATCTGGTGGGCTCCTCATTTATTAACGCTGACAGTAAATTAGATTGCTGGCATCCAGAGGGGATCCTGGCATTTTCAATGCACCTTTCTGCTTTCAAAACTTCACAGAGTTTCAATCATAAGTAATGAAATTCCATAACCCTCTTCAGCCATGAAAGTGAGCTGGAAAGGAAGTGAAAGAAAAGCCATTAAGAGTGTATAAAAAGAGTAATGGTCTTACCCTTTTGCTCTTAGACGTTTTTTTTCTCTTGTCAGTTTAAATTTTGCTTTTCTGTAGAGAAGGTTTTCCTCAGAGGTCAGCTCTGAACAGATACTTTCCCTTAGACAGACACCGCCAGTATGAACAATAGAGTCTTGACGTATTAAGGCTAACATGAGGAAAGAGGGTGTGTCCTCCAGTTTAACAGGTGTGTCTCAGCTGATAAATAGCTAATATAACCTGAACAACCTGTTTGTTTTTAGTAGTTTTTTAGAGTTCTCTTGTGATGTACTGTACTTCTGTTTTATGGCTTAGCATGTATAGCACCTGTGAGCTGATACAGAGCTTTGTTGTCACTTAAGATTTGTTCTGCTTTACTTATTCCAAATAACTGTTACAAAGCTAAGCAAGAGTTTGTAAGGTCAGCCAATTAGAGATGCAATTCAAGGTGCAAGGTGTAATTGAAATGACTCGAACACATCCATGTTAGTGTCTGAATAATTATATAATTAAAGTGATTGTTTCTGTCATGTGTATTTCTAAACTGACAACTTTTGTGAGGTGGTTTCACAAAACAGAGATCTAATCACACTAGGCCGGTTTTATTACAAATGTTTGATTGGTTGTGCTAAGTGAGGCCCACTTTTATCAGCTAGCTCTGGACAGAACCTCAGAAACAAACTGCACTGTAGGAAAAACAAATATTTGGGAAATATAACTGACTTAATAAAGTGTAAAGGTGCTTTGTCATTCAGAACCATATTTGAAATTTAATCAGATGTTCAGCCTTTTCGACGAGCTGAAGGCTTTTAAATTAATTATTGATCACCCTTCTAATTAATAATTACAATATTTAAGTTTTCTGGATCAGTCGTTTATATATATCCATCCATTTTCTGAACCGCTTGAGCCTGGATGTCAGTAAAGTGAATTCCCTGGCAAAACATTAATTTATTGACCACACAGATGATAAATTGGTCAATCTACTGTGGCTTTAATGATGTGGCAATGATGCTGATAAATTTCACTGTATAATGCATATGCATATAATTCACATTCATTGATCTTTGTTCTACCTACAGTCGTGAATGTGTTAAAATTGTGATTGGATGTCTGGTGTCATTATTGATCTTTTTTATATGAACATGCATACAGGGGCGCGGTAAAGGGGGGGTAAACAATGACAATGCTCGGGACCCATGACAGAGAGGGGCCCAGGGAAGCCCCTTATACAATTGTGGTGCCAAAATAAATAAATATTAAAAATAGTTAACTTAAACTTATTCTATGAGCAATTTCCTTATGTCAAAAATGTATCTCTGTTAGAAACAATAAAGCCAGTTGGCTCCTCTACCCCTCTTGATTACTGTAAATTGGTTCAGTCTGCCGGCACAACATCATATTCAAAACAGCCATACCAAAGTCAGTTTAGAGAGAGAGAGAGAGAGAGAGAGACGTGTTGCTACTGGATTGGTAAGTAATAAATGCTTGCTTCAGGGTTATTTGGGCTTGATGATGCGATACAGTGCCAGGGAAATTGTGTGATGGTTTACCAACTTGACAAGCCATTAGTTTGATGTTTTGTTCTTTTGAATGTGTTTGTAAACTTGTTAAGAAGTGCTCTATAGAGATTTCAACATCTGCTTCTGTTTCAGCACAGTAGTTTCAGCACATTTCGTATCGAGTTACCACTATGTTCAATTGCGCATTATTCAGTTACATAGATGTTTTCGGACATATATCTGTGCTAGCTCATTAGCGGAGTAGCTCTGTAGATCTTCACGTCATTGTGATGTGATACAGTAGCTTTGCTCAAATTTCTCCACGCAGGAACCCCCATTTGTTTCCCTCTGTTTTAGGTAACTTATCAATCACTCAATCAAACTTTATTTATAAAGCGCTTGTCCAACTACAAAGCTTCTCAAAGTGCTTTACAGGTTAAAATGACCCTACAAACCCCACTCTTCCCAAACCTAAAATAAAATCATCATGACAATTATAGCCCCTGACCCCCACCCCAATCTGACCCATCTCCCATGCACACACACACATAAAAGTAAAAGTAAACAAAAGGAACTAGGGGCTGAGTACAGATGAGCCAGGAAACACTATCATGGGAGCCATCTGCATTGGCAGCAGCAGATCAACAGCAGCAGCCAAGGCACTTACCCAGGGCACCCAGAGGAGGGAAGGGTTGGTACACCCACCTCCGCCCAGACACTGCCTGTAGAGCACCCAGGCAGCCTCAGTCAACCACCGCCCCCGATGCAAAGGGCTCCCACGGAGCAAACACTGGAAGGATGATTAAAATTAGTTAAAATATTAAAATAAACATTAGAAAATGAGATTAAGTATTAAAATACTAATAAAACGTTAAGACTAATAGCATCCCAAATTATTAAATATAAGAGAATTATAAGATATGATCAGATAAAAGTGTAAACCAGATAAATAATAAATAATAATCAGTTAAAAACTAAATTAAAAAATTTAATAAAATAAAACATGCAGGGCGATTAAACAGATATTAATAAATAATAATCAGTTAAAAGCTCGGCTAAAAAGGTAAGTCTTAAAAACAACTCTTAAAAACATGAACTTTCTCTGTGGCCCTGATGTCCTCTGGCTGCCTGTTCCAGAGGTGAGGGCCATAATAATAGAAGGACGCCTCACCATGAGTTCGTGCCCTAACTTTAGGGATGATAAGGAGATGGCTGCCAGAGGAGCGCAGAGACAACGAGGTTTCTTATTAATGCAGTCAAACATAAGATGTTAAACATGTAGTCAAGCATAAGCTGTTGTACTTACTTTAAGTTGATCTTGCCTCCGTCTATTGATGTCTCAATAGTGCTGAACAGTCAAATGCACTTAAACAAGAACGTCAAATATTTCAAAACGGTCACTTTGACCGTTTTGAAATATGCATATTTAATAACTTTGTCAAATTAAGTAATGAAGACTTGTTGGTCCCTGACTTTTCCTAAAACTATGAATTTTAATTAAAACTAGTTTGAATAATTATCATGGGAATAATAATTGAAATATGATCAGTTCTCCAAAGGATTTTGTGCTGTTTCAATTTAGTTTGCAAACTTTCTGGATTAGATAATATAAAAGTATTCTGTGAAGGGTGGTTGGCAGAGATAGACCATACTGTATTTGACAATATAGGGGAGTGTTTAGTAACACAATTCCACAACATCTTTAAGAGATGCACTGAAACCTCCCAGACAGCTCAAAGTACTTTGTAAATTAGCAGAGGATTTCTATTGGAGTGTCTGCCTGCAAGGAGTTCCCTGCAAACAGGAACTGTGTATAGATTTACTTTTTTTATGGGAGTAGAGGATACCACTCAGCTACCAAAATAAGATCCAGAGAGGACAGGTACAAAAACTTGTTGTTGTCTTTGACCCATATTTTGTTATAATTATTTTTCATTTAGTATTTTGAACTTATTAGTACAAAATAGTCCTTACCCTGTACAATTTGTCACTGGACATGATGCTCCCTGGTTACGGCAACAGAACTGGCATCCAGACAGTTCAAAATTATGTATTGTTATTGCAATTACAACCTCAACACACTAGATGTCACTTTGATACCCATGTTCCATATTCAACCTTTAAGTATCCTGCTCTGTTGCACATTGCAATATGCGTATGCCACTTTATCTGTATTTATTCCCTTAATAACCGCACATTTCTCTGTTTTTGTAACTATGTCCTTAATGTTTTTTTTCTTTTTTTCTGGACTCTTAAATTAAGTTCTGTTATTGCTTTTGCTGCTGTTACAACCAAATTTCCCCTTGTGGGACAATAATGGTTTGTTCTACACACCAAAAAACAGTCTTATTAACTCACTATGGATTCCAGATAATACAAATAAGATTTATTTAGCAATGGTTTTCTGGAATGTACCAGGTGAGCACTCAGCTTGGTGCAGACCAGTTTCTGCGACAAGAACGAGCAAGCCGAGTTTCTAATCCACCGGGAATACCAGAGACAAAGTTTGACAAAGTAGCAAAGGTGGTCAGAAATGTCACTTGTCGTTGTTGCTAGGCGCTTTTTAGAAAAAAAGTAATCAAGGAGGTCTGGATAGTCGCTAGAAAAATCTGCCAATTTGAACAAAACTGGTTCGGTGACAGGTTCATGCGCTAATATCGGAACAGCGCACAACCACCCCTGTTGCTGCCTTTGTCTGGAGTAACAGCAGTTAAATCCTGACCACTGAGTGCAAAGAGTCGACAGACGGCACTGAAAGTATTTATTTATATGCCTATCGTGGTAGCCCCCACTAAGCTTCCTAACACAGCCGCCAACTTCTAGACATACTCTTGTTTAAGAGTCTACAATGAGTTCAGTGCTGCTTATTGTGAAACACAATTGCAGTGCTTTTCTCAAGCCTTGCAAAGTTACGGCACTTAACAACACACAATCGGTTTATGACAGGAGATTTAAAAATGGTGACAAAGTCGCTATTGAGGATTAACTTTTTACTCCTGTCACTTACAGATCACAAAACCAACACGGATCATTATAATATGAAATATTATGAAATATTCAAATTTTGTTGATTACCAAAGGGATCTGGTCTGTTCTTTTGAAGAAGATCGTGGTATCATCTTCCAACTGTGTGATTGTGGAACTGTTACCCAATACATTCAAAGACTCAAAATCTGGTCTGGTTTTAAGAGATGTAGCTAATGACTCAGTAGCTAAAATATATAATAAAGGATAACAGGGACAACCCTTCCGGATTCCACATTTGATAGTGAATCATTTAGTTGTTCCTTGGGGGAGAAAATCCGAGCTATTAATACCCTCATACATTATATGTATCGCTTTAATAAACTTTGTACACAATCCAAAATACTCTGGAACAGTGACAGAAAACTCTGAAGGCTGCCTGTCATTTTTACAGATTAGTATTCACATCTCCCTCTGACTGCTTTAATGCACCGTTTTTTTTTCTCCCAATTATGCATGGAATCCAGGTAAATAAATTCCATTCATTTATTTATTCCACTTCTCCGCTTCTGGTGCATAACTCCAGTGGTTATCAGGCATGTTACACCCTGTAGAGTTTGCCAATCCATCCATGCCAGTGCGCCCGGTTAGACACGCTGCATAGAGCCCAATGTGCGCCAAAGACAAGTGTTGTGTGGCGCCTGCTGCTTTCTTAACTGCAGGTGTTTCTCCAGGAGATTCCAGGTCAGGAAACAGATAGTTCTGACAGTCCTCGACTTCTGGTCGTACAATAGGAGAAATGTTTCCTCATGTTAAAAGTTGTTGTCTGAAGTGATTAATTAATTGCAGTCTCCAGTGCTGGAGCAAGCCTGCACATCAACAGGTAAATCCCCATGAGGGGTAATCTATTCTGTCCAATGCAACAATCCAATAACTTCTGCAACATGCCATCTACTAAATAACGAAAAAAAAGGAGCGCATTTGAATTCCATGCTCTGCAGGAACCGTATTAGGTATTCTTATAATAAGTGCAAGTGTTTAATTTCCTTTCTATATGTAACGCTCTAGTCAGGTTGTTTTGATTTAATACCACTGAATAGATACTATTGAATAGGTATTATCTCTGAACACAGGCATGCACCCCCCCCAAAAAAAAAGGATGGAACTAGAATGTGACTGGATTTCTTTTTCATCCTGCTGGTCAAAATGACGGACAAAAAAAATGACATACATTTTTCACGATCAAATATAAGCTTTTTTTTCTCCTTTGTTAAATCAAATGGAAATTTACCAAGAAGTTGGCTTCTGCACAAAAATATATATATTTTTTTTATTTAATTGAGAGCGATTAGTTGGTCAGAACGTCAAACATCAAGTCTTTTTCCTACCATTTAATGCACCAAAATAAGCTTTGCCAGGTACCACTGAAAACTGTGTAGTGTGGATGTTCTTACGGAATAAAAAGGAAGGCAATAAAAAGTAAACAGTTTTCTACGAGATGTGGAAACATGTCTTTGAAGCCTGAAGGAAGAGCAGGGCTTTCAGCAGATAAGAAGGGTGAACTGAATCTATTTCATACCTGTGCACTTTGAAACTCTGTTGTGGAATTTTTTTTTTTTGGAAAAGTGTGAAGTCTTTTTGAGATCTTAGAGTTAAAGCCAGTATCTATACGTTTTAGAAAACACATGGTCTGACGTTTTTTGTTTTTTTTAGAACTAGCCACAGAAACCCCTTTGCTAAGATGCAAAATAGGGTTATACAATGTAGCTGCTGTAGTCCTTTTCTTTTTGTTTTAAAATAGTAAACCTGTTTCATGGTGAATGTTGTTTCACAGATCAGCATGACATAACCTTTCCTGTGAATATACAGTAAGTAGCAGCTGATCATGGCAGAAGAGCTGAAATAAAATCTTATCAAGCAAACTAAATCAGCATCAGTTAGTCAAGATACATTAAAAAATAATAAATCCCTCACTAAACGTGATCAATATAGATGTTTTCTGTAGCTGGTTTCAAACACTATTTATTGAAGATTTTAATTAAATAACCTTGGACTTAACTTTAGTTAGCAGCTATAGTTGTGACATTAAGTGTTAATGACTCCTTGTTGTGGCATTCAAGACTTCCCGTTCCTGAGGTGACAGACATCTATGACGTACATGCAATTTTAAGAGATCTGGGTGAGTTGTGAAATCAGCAAAAGCTTTGATAAACAGCCTCACTCTTCATATGTGTCAAAGATTGATTCCATGATGGCAGAGATGCATGTGTTAGTATTGTTTCTATTTAGAGTTTGGGGTAAGTTAGCAATTTCCTTAAAAAAAACATTTGTCGCAACCAAAACAGTGTTTCAGTTCAACTTTTTGACAATGTGTACTCAAAAAGGCAGCATGTTCTGATAATAAAAATAATACATCTTTTTATAGTAATTTCTACTGGTGGTCAAAAACTCGTAATTTCTTAAATGAAATCAAAATACCCCAGACAATATTTGCCAAACAGAGCAATGAAATGAGATTTAAAAAAAAGGTAAAAACTGTTATGTATTTATATGTACTTCCTCGCATTCAATATTTTTTCCACATGGTGTTGACTTTAACACCCATTGCACCTATTTCAGTCTACATAAAAAGTAGAAGTAAGAATAGTAATCAATTGTAGAACCAGGTAAGCTACATTTACTTTTGTCTGTTTGCGATTCAAGTATCATGAACTTATGCAGAGCACCAGTTGGTCTGCCATTCCCTCGTAAATGCTCTCTCTTCCAGGTGGAATAGATCCAGGTGGCACCCAGCTCCAAAAACAAAAAGAGAAGAAAATACCTCTTCACAGCTCTGCAGATCTGAATTGTTTTTATAGTGAAGTCATGTTATATACTACATTTGTTAATATGTTTTTTTTTACTTGTATTATCATAATGACATTGCAATCTAAATATTTTAATGCTAATAAAGGAGTTACTTAAGTTGACATGGCGGAAAATGGGGTTTTGAGTGGACTTGACGATATAAATAAAAACAGATGTCCTTAAGTTAGAGTTTTGTGATCATTGCTGGAGCTGCTGGTGAGGTTTAAATAAAATGTAGGATGTGGATAAATGTTAGGCTTATGTATTTTTGGATTAATTTAGTAGTTCTCATTTCAATAGAATTAAATTCAGAGAAAAAAATTTTGTTTTCTTTTAGCTGCCTTTACTTTTGTTTTCTAACAAGTTGACAATGTAACTCTTAGCAGTGGTATAATTTTAAGAAATCAATTAAAATAATCAAGTACCATTTGCCTCTAGTTTTATAATAATACCAATCAATTTATAAACATCCTATTATGTATTTACATTATTTGTAAATGTTATTATAAACATTACAAATATGTCCTATAGTTCCATTTTCTACAAGCAGGCCACGAGATAGTGTCTGCTGCCTGACCCCTCTCTTGAAAGTGAGTTGGTATAGAGAAAAAAGAGAAAAAGAGTAATGACGTTGCCTTTTTCTTTTTAGAGGTGCCTCTCTTGTCAGTTTAAATTTTGCCTTTTTACTGAGTTTGTTTTCCTCAGAGTTGAACAGGTAACAGCTGCTTTGTCCTCCCGCTGATCCTTACAGGTATTAACGGGTTCTTGATGTCTGTCACAGTTCAAGAACACAACTGGGAGTGTCTAGGATCAAAAGGTGCATCCAAAAAGACTTCCTAGTACCATTTAAACAAATAGGTTAAAGGGTTATTTGGTCATTTTTTGTTTGGTTTTGTAACTTGTTCTGTTTGAAATAATGTTCATTGTTTTCAAGGTGATTTCTGTCAGAATACTTCTGATTTCCTATCATGTTCAATATTTCACTCTTTTGTTCATTTTCTTGTTCTGCTCGATTTGTTTAAGTAATTTTTAGTTTCTGTTTTCCACTCTCCAAAGGTGAAAACCTCCAAAAGAACCAGGATCAGGGCAACAAGAGAATATGAGAAATTAAAGGGCTAAATCAGTGTTTTTCATGAATGGCCTTCTAAGTCGTGTTGAAATCCTTTACTGCCACACAAGGTCCCATGCAGACAAACAGAACTTTTTTCTGATAAAAAGACCAACTTTTAATCAGAGCACTGGTTATCAGTGACATTCAATCACGACAACAGTGGAAAAACTGCAAATATTACAGATTTTAAGCTTGATGGTTACAATTGTCTTAAGTAACACACAAAAAACAACTCAACCTTGAGTTTGTAACATTTTGAACAAGTATGCAATAAACATTGCGAAAAGTCTACCATCAAAATATTGCCCAGAGCAGAGTTCTCAGGCTTGTGGCAAATGGACAGTTGTGTATTTGTGGGAAAAAGCATAACCTCGAACTAAAAGTAGTCCATATTGCACTAGCTACAATTTTTATTTGTCAGAGCCATTGTCTGTTCTGAAGTACTCGTCTTAGATTAGCGCCCACCGTTGCAACTGCCCATTTTAGCGCCAAAAAGACGGAATGCCCACTGGGGTGCACTATAGCCCCCGCTGAGAAAGTTTGGGGTTTTGAGGACACAAAGGAGATTCAATCAAATTTTGATGTCAACATCATGTCAACATGAAACGACAACCAAGAAGAACTCAACACCCCCAAACACACACACATCTTTAGCAATTCAATTTGTTTTGTATAGCACGCTTTCACAACAAGGTAATTCAAGGTGCTTTACATGATTATGTGGTAAAGAAGTCAAACATTTCATTAAAGCATGGAAAGTAAAACAGCAATTAAGCATAAAACATGAAAAGCATTAGATAAAGTAAGCAGTAAATAGGCGTCATGATCATTTTCTCAAAGGCAGCTCTAAACATTTGAGTTTGATGTTCTGATTTAAAGCAGCTCAATATTTGGGCAGCTTTGCAGTTTTAGGAAGTTTGTTCCAGATAAGGGGGGCATAGAAACTGAAAGCTGGTTCTCAATGTTTGTTTCTGATTCTAGGAATTATTAGGTTAGAGATGGATGACCTGGGTGATTTGGGGAGTCAGTATAATGACAGCAGGTCTTCAACATATTATGGAGCTAAGCCATTTAATGACGAGTAGGAGTATTTTGAAGTCTATTCTTTCTGTTGTTTCTGTTCAGCTGGAGGACATTATGGGACATTCATCCATTGATTTGCTCAATGCATTCATTTAGGGTCTCGATGGGATTAAAGTAATTTGGTGACATTGTAACATAGAGCTGAGTGTGATCTGCATAGTTATGTTAACTAATCTTATTGGCTGCCTTAATTTGGATTAGTGGGAGCATGTAGACATTGAAAAGAAGGGGTCCTAGGATGGAGCCCTGGGGGATAACACATGTGATTTGAGTCTGCTAAACCAAACATGCCATCCGCTTTTTGTGTCTGGATTTCTCTTGATGGCCTTGACCGATCCAGGACGCTGTGTCGTTTTTCATGGAGTTGAGGATGGTAAATCTATTTTTAGATAGATTCAAGGGGGGGAAATACCTTTGAGTTGAAGCAATTTCTGTATTTTTTTTTCTTAGGAGCAGGTGTACTGTAGATGTATTTTGTGTTTTATACCTGGCCCGTGTTCATTGTAGTTTGAGTGTGGTGTCCTACTCTTCCCCACCCTTGGTTATGGAATAGTGTTGTTCTATGGCTTCTTAGTGACACTGTACCAAATGAGCACAGTGTTACCAGACTTTTGTTCCTTCCGTGTCATCTGTAGCATTGTCTCATTTCCATATCAAGCGTTAGATTTATTTCCAAGAGATGTAATTTTGTTTCCATAATTTGGAGCTTTATTTACAGAGCATGCTGTCTCTGGAGCAGTTTGTCAAAGTTCTCGACTAAGCACAATGCCATATTGTTAATCCAGAGTCCTTCAAAGGTCCTTCAATAGTAATAAAAAAAGAGATCCAGTCCATAAAGTAACTCTAGAGGCTGGGTGGTTAAATTAAGAGGAAAGCTAGGAAGAGTAAGTAAGATAAGGCGAGGGATCAGGGGAGCTTGGAGAGAAGCTGCTCCTTAACAACACTGGTGTTGGTCATTAACAGAGTAATGAGGACATCTAAAGAAAAGGTACTAAATGGACATAATCACTAGCAGTACAACCCAACTATGTCATGTTGAACACCTGTAGGATTGACCTTCACTTTTCCTCTCTAGGTAACCAACACAAATCACGTGTTGGACTTGTTAGAAAACATTCCACAAAGTGGAAACACCCTAGTCTCATAATGTTGGAAGGATGGGTCACTGACTTTCTAACACCTCTAACAACTTGTAGGCCTTGATCTCCAAACCATAATAAGAACTGAAGAAAGCTTCTGAAAAAAGATAACATGTCTTACAGAAAGAAGAAATCCATCTGTCAACACTCAACACTCAGGCTCACTAAGTAGCATAGTTGCTATGTAATCGGCAGGTTGTAGGTTCAATTCCAGCGTCCACATGTTGATGTTTCCCTGGGCAAGGGACTTAACCCCAAGATACGGACTTAACCAATCTGTGTAGTGGTGTATGGATGTAAGTGTGAATTGGGTGAATGTGGCTCAACTGTAAAGTGTTTTCAGGGGTCAGCATGTCCAGAAAAGCATTAAGTTCGGACCATTTACCATTTTTCAAGAATAATCAGCTTTTGGAAAGAGTGCAAAAATATAAACATCTTAGGACTTAAACGCACTTTTACATCCAAGCTATTCATTTTTATTCTAACCTTTGCAGTTTTAGTGTCAACACAAAATATGAAAATATATTATTCTCATTGTATTTACCCGGTTCTTACTTTTCTTTTATCTGCTAGCAAAAATGATCTGCTGGAAAAAGGTGATTTTCAAAGTATTGTAATTCTTTCCAGTACCTTAGTAGCCTGTTTAAAATTAGGTCATTTATGAAAGCCTGATCCATCTTGGCTGATTGAAGTCACCTATGAGAAATGACATTCAATGTTCTCAGCACACAAATATACCCTGTCATGATACAATACAAACTGGTTCATTTAATTCAGCTATAAATATTTGAAAACTCAATATTGTTTCCTCCTAAAATAGTACCTGAAACCCTATTTTTATGTTTTTCATTTAAAAGAACCACTGAACCAGATAAGGAGTATATGATATTTAGCCTATGACTAGTGATATATTGCTTTCATACAAGTATAAACTATAACGTTGCAGTTGTAGCTCCAAATACAGAATTCTTCAGGAAACAAACAAACAAAAAACATTTAACTTTTAAATTAAAAAAACATGGTTTAGTTGAAGTCAAATGCACTTATTGATCCTTTTCACTCATTAATATTAGAGGAACCATATGTATCTGAAGCATGATCAACAGAGTTGACTCAACGGAAAACAAAACTGGCTACTGATGGAAAGACAATGTTGTTGCCTGAGAACCACATAAAGAGAATTAAATGATTTAGGCCAATTTAAAAACTTGCTTTTGTGACCTTTGTAAAACAATGCACTTTTGTTTTTCTACTGTGGCAGACCACAGGGAAGGGTAAGCAACACTTGAAAAGCTAATGAAAAAACAAAGATGGTTTTGGTCTGATCACTACATCAAGTAAAAGCTTTTTTGCCAAACAAATGGAATTGACTTGCATAGCTTTTCTAGTCAAACTGACCACTTGATGTGCTTTATCCTGGAGACATTTTTACCCGTTCACACTCACAGATAAACAAAAATAGCCACAAAATACAATTTCCTTCAAAAATATTGTCATCGCTTTAAAATTTTAAAAATGGTTGTTACATCCATTAATTTTTTAGGATTTTTGTTATTAGGGCAGCGCAAAAGACAGCATAATTTGGAAAGAAAGATAGTACCTAGATTTTATATTTTCAACAAATACATTTTGAATGATGTGGTATAAATTTGCTTTCTATTACTTTACTTTGATACAAAAACCCAGTGGAATCAAATGCTATTCATACTGTACTAATTAAGAAAGTAGTTTCCTCTTGTGTCTATTACAGTTGTAAACATAGTGAGACTCAATCAAGGAGAGGATAAAGATATTTTGAAATGTGTCTAGAGTTCCCCTCTGCAAATACTGGAAATATCTATGTTTCGGAGCAAAGTCCCGCCTTTTTCGACTCTTATTGGATAGTCTGAATGATTTATTTCTAATCATTCGAGGGCCATTACATAAAATGAACCTAATAGGCTGACCTGATAGGCTGGTAGATTCAGTTGGCTTGGGGATCAAAATTGTAACATTGTTGCTGTTTTTAGCTAATCCGATTTGCATTTGTTGAAGCCAAAATTTAGGCCTGTATTATCACATGTAAGCAAAACGTGCAGTCAGGGTGGATACATGCTTTTCAGCACGAAAGCTTGACATTAGGCAAGGCTAAGAAAGTTCAGTGCTTATTGTTCCCAGCAACTTTTGGCCTCCAAAGTCAGACGGTTGGCGCCAGATAACGATTAATATTGGAAGTAAACAACTGCTCTGGCCAAATCAGCCAGATGTTTTCCTCTAAATGATGTGGTGGTCCGCTATAAGTAAGAGGTAGGGCTGTTGTTAGGGGGAGGGTGTGTTTTTGGGGGTCTCGAGGATGCGAACATCATTTTCTGCTCAGAGCTAAAGGTATGTGAATTGTTGCCTATCTAACAGATAATTTACTGAATACTGAATGCTGAATACTGAATAACATGAGTTTGTGAAACCAAAATAAAGTTACGGCGGTGGCTACATTCCAGAACAGAAGCTGTCTTGTCTGAGTTTTTTATTATAACCTCATATATATATATATATATATATAATCACATACATTTTACATGTAATAATCACCCACAACACATTCACACTACTTTTTTGTTCAACAAGCCAAAGCTTTTTCACTATGATTTCACCTCTCAGTCACAAGATAGCTTAGATGTCTTGATATGAGGCAGTGTGGACAAACGAAATAGAGCTTGATTCAAGTGGCTCAGAATTGAAAGGTTTATCAGTCATTACTCATTTCTTCAATCTTTACTACTACAACTTTAAATAATCTATTTAATATTTCTTTTTTTGTTGTTGTAATGAACAACGTTAAGACAATGAACATTTCAGGTCTGAAATCCCTAAGGGCCTATATCATGCAAAATCAAGTTGCAATTTTCTCATTAAAAAAAACCAAAACATCCACCAGAGTGGTTTTTGGCTTAATGTCCGAGTAATGCTCCTGAATTCTGCGCTCTGAGCAGCTGCCCCTTCATTTTCTTAGAAAATGACTGAGTGTACAAATAGTGACATCACTTGTTGAAAACAAGGGAGTGCTAGAGGTGTCTGCAACCCCCCTGCAGGCAGAGTGGCTTACCTCTGCTAGAGTTCCAAACACACCCTGCTCCTTCTCAAAGCTCACGGCTGCATTTGTTTCTGACAGCTTAAAATACTTTCTTTTGTTGGATTTTTTCTTTCTCTGTGAAAACGCCTGTTTGGCTGCATGGATTACATGATTTTATTCTACGTTCCTAAAGAACAGCAACTGGATCAAAGAACAAAGACGCCTGATGGATAGAGAAGTAAGTGGCTACATGCTAATGCTAATGTGGGTTAGCCATTTATCAAGCTGCTTAAGTAATCTTATTAGCAATTGATTAGATTTAGCAACTGAAATAGGCTTTATCGACTTTGTTTTTTACCAAAAAATTAAACAAACATCTGGGGTGGGGGTGGGGTTTTGCAGAAGACGGGATTATAGAGAAACAAGGCATTCTACTTCGTGGCCCAACATTAACTACAGGATACAAGTTCAGTTTTAGGATAAATTAATACTGTATAACGCCAATGGTAACATTTTTGCATATATATGTTTATCCCAGAAGTTGAAAGCTGTGATATAGCATGATATAGTCCCTGTAAAAATGTTTCCAGAATGAAAGGTTGTATTTACAACAGGAACATGTTGTGACATTTCAGCTCAAACTCAATAAGAAATGAACACTGTTGTTGCTGAATATATGCTCATCTAAATTTATGTATAATACTAAAAACACCACAACAAACTGATTTGAAGTCATCTTTCATGTAATTTCATGGTGGATTTCCGACTGCAATTCATGACCCCAAATTTACATCAATCCTTTTTTTTTACTTTATACAGTATAAATACCTCTTGGACATTTTAAAAAATTTCACCATATTAAATTAGCTAATATGTAAGTATTTTATCTGAATTTTACTTGGTAAAACAGTGCAAACAAGTATAGTATTTGTGAGAAGTCTGGGGTGTTTGTTTATTTGTATTTGCCCATCCTCCTGCTTTTCTCCACCTTTATGGAAACTTCCACAAAGGGGTCGTATGTGAGCTGAGTCCATGTACATAAAGCTGGGGCTGGAGCAGTACTGTCTTTACACTCGCCGCTCATTGAATCTCATTGAAGTTTGGACAATATGTTAGCTCTCTTTTAACAGCAACAGTCTTCTCCATTTCCCTCCATTATGTAGAGGACGTTTCTGCTCCTAACCCCGACCCCCTGATTCAACCTACTGTGACGTTATTACACCTCCTCCACATTAGTACTCAGGTGAGGCTGGGCATTGTTGAGGTTTCCTAATCCAGTGCACCCTAGTATTCAGCCAAATTCCCCAAACCATTAACCAGAGATGAGTGAAATATTTCATATATTCACAGTTTGCAGTCAGCTAAAGCCCTCAGATGGGCCATCTTGTTTCCGGAAGTAACACTTTTAAACAGTTATTTGACAGCGAAGCAAGGCAAGGCAAGGCAATTTTATTTCTATAGCACACTTTCAACACAAGGTAATTCAAGGTGCTTTACATGATTCAGTGATAATGAAACCACATGATTACAAAGCATATAAGTTTAACAGTAATCAATCAGTAAGAAAAGATATTGTAAGGAACAAATCCACGTAATTAATACACAATCACTTAAAAATAAAGCTAAAAGATAGAATAAAATATAGAAATTAAAACGACAACAATAAAATAATATAAAGATCAAATGTTTACAATAAAAAAAAAAAGCAGTTACTCATAAGCAAGTTTAAATAGATACGTTTTAATTTTAGACTTAAAAGAGTTCAGTGTCTCTGCAGCTTTACATTCTCCTGGTAGTTTGTTCCAGAGATGAGGAGCATAGAAACTGAAAGCTGCTTCTCCATGTTTGTTTCTGGTTCTAGGGACGATCAGTAAATTAGAGCTGGAGGACCTGAGTGATCTGGATGGTTTGTACCATGATAGCAGATCTCTAATGTACTCAGGTGCTAAACCATTCAATGATTTATATACCAATAAAAGCACTTTGAAGTCTATTCTCTGAGCTACAGGGAGCCAGTGTAAGGACTTTAGAACTGGGGTGATGTGTTCTACTTTCCTGGTTCTAGTGAGAACACGAGCAGCAGCGTTCTGGATCAGCTGCAGCTGTCTGATTGATTTTTTAGGTAGACCTGTGAGGATACTGTTACAGTAATCAAGGCGGCTAGAGATAAATGCATGGATGAGTTTTTCTAGGTCTCCTTGTGTCATCATTCCTTTAATCCTAGAAATGTTCCTCAGGTGATAGAAAGCTGACCTTGTTATTGCCTTTATGTGACCCTGGAGGTTCTGGTCTGAGTCCATTATTACACCTAGATTTCTGGCCTGGTCAGTAGTTTCTAGTTGGACCAACTGAAGCTGTTTACTGATATTTAATCAATCTTTTTTGGGTCCAAAGAGAAGCACTTCAGTTTTGTTTTTGTTCAAAAAAAAAAACAAAAAAACAAAAAAAACAAATCAATTTTTCTTTTTTGAAAAACTGTACAAATGAGTGTATGATGGTACTGTCTACATGTCTCCATTATTTTTTTTTTGGGGGGGGGGGGGGGGTGTTATGTAAATGTTTGTAGGAATATAAATCTTCTGCCAAAAGCAATGTCAGTGGAGTGCTTTCTTCAAGTTAAAACTTTACACTGCACCTGAATTTGAATTGAGCATTGCTACTGTCTCAAGCCTTTTTTGTAGATGTCATCCTTTATTGCTGACAACAGCAGTACTGCCACTATAGAGTATAAGACAAGCTCAGTCTCGGCTACACCTCCGTAGTGAGTTGGAGTAGGAATAAAAATGAAGTTTTGACATGTCCCAGCCCTCCCGCCACAACTATCTTTGTCCACCAGGCAACGCCTCGTTTTGCCACATTTTTCAAACCAGAAATGTAGCTGGTGGAATACTCTAGAAGAGGAACAAGGAAACAGATCTGTGGCCAAATTCTCCATAGACTTTCAAACCCACGCTTCAGGATCGAATTGGAAGACTTGTGACTTATGACTGTAAATATGACTGTAAGACTAATGCAGATTTAGACATCGAAAGACATAACTCCCTCGAGCTGTGCCTCGCTTGCATCACGCGCATGATGTGTGGCCACTGTCAGTTCACCGCAATAAAAGCTCAGTGAAAACGTAGGAGAAAAAAACACGTTGCATGGTCAAAACGTTTACACATACGCGGGATGTGTGTCCAAGGAGAGAGAGATAATGGAGCAAGCTAGGAAGATAAGGATTTCCCCTGTGTGTGAACATTTTAACCAAATAACTCATAATAAGGTAACCTCAGTTTAACATTATGTCAGAGAAGTTAGATTTGCTTATTAAGAGCTGTATATTTTTTTTACCGCTTTTTAGTTTAATTTAAAGGTGAAGTGTTTAGTGTGTTCCAAGGGGATGGGGTACAATACCTCATCTATGCTAAGGCATTACCATAAATTGCATGAGAATAGGGAGCTATATAGTAGGCTGGAGAGCCCTCTGGAATATTGGGAAAAGCAAAAATTACTGTACCCCAATTTATATAGTGTAGCTCTTGTGTTTTTGTGTATCAATAAGCATCTTCTGTGCCTTGTGAAAGAGTTGTATTTGAAGGCTGGTGAGGTGGTGTCCAAAAAAAGGCATCACTTAAAACCAAAACTCTTGAGAAACTGCTATTTTTGAAATAAAATGAATAAAATATCCCCTTTTCAGTAAATCATCGTCTAAGTTACACAATCATTTTCATTCCACTCTTCCTAGTTCCACAAGCACTTTCCTCCACCTGTATTTTGACAAAAGTGACAATTATAATTATTACACATTACATCCCAAATTTGATATTGCCATTTTTTGAAAAAAGTACTGACAGAATACATTCAAAATATTTTTATTATTTCACATTTGTAATATGTGTAGACATTTTTTTTTTTTTTTTTTACTCAATCATTTCCAAGAGCCATAGCAGACTTACAACTTTAATGCATCACACGTTAAGTGGCTAAGATATACAGCTGCCTGTGATTATGTATCTGGCCAGTAGGGGGGTTGCGTGTGCATGAAGCCCCGTGAGCAGAACCCTTATTCAATGCCTCATGGGGCTTCATCTCACCATCACTAGTCTGCAGGAAGAAGTTCAGGTAAAGATCCAGAAATCACAAGAACATTCTTATTCGACTTTTACACTAGGAGTTGGCCTTGTTACAACGCGAGAACTGTCTGGAATCAGTCTGCTGGAGGAGCCTCCCATAAGAAGCCTGGTGGTAACGAGGGTGATAGGAAACACCTGCCGCTGCTGCCTGCCACGCCCTAGAGAGAAGGTGGGGACACAGGAAAAAGCCAAACAAACCCTCACCAGCCACAGGATCCTAACAATAAGAGTCATTGTTAACAAAAAGCTGTCTTTCCACTCCTAAATCTATACGTAATGGTTGGTAAATATTTTTATTTTAACAAAGATAAATATATTTTAAAAGTTTTTTGATCACACTTGTGCTTCATGTTGAGGATTAGGAAATGTAATTTACCTTTACATTTAATCCGCTTGATAACGTATCACTTCCAAGATTTGAAGATTTTTTGTCCCTGCCTGACAGGTTAAACCTTTCAACATAAAATCACAAAGAATTCCAAGCATGCATTTGCTACAGGAGAGAGGAAACTTAAAGGAACTACTCATCTGGCAAAAGGCTTAGTCCAATATGTCCACATGAATTATAAGATGTATCCCTGAACATGGTCTACCCCTGAAAACCGCATCTAAAGAAATCAAATAGTACTTTATAGCATGCATTTGTGAGACCATGCAGAGGCATACAACAGAAAGCTTGGACTTTTAGCTGATGTTTTATGCTCAATTATTTTCCTGCTGAATAGGAAGTGGGACAGACGCAGCCATGGACTAAATTGGGCTTTTTATATGTGGTCAGATATGTCTCTAACTCCTGTGCGGATGCTGAGTTGGGCTCTTCCTTTCTTGCATTCACAGACACAAAATTATATCCACAACAACATTGATCATTGTTAACACTGGCGGTAACACTGTGGTAACCGGTAATGCTAATTACCAGTTATAGCAAATGTCTGATGGTTGCCATTGCTCTTTACTTTTTCAGAGGCCCCAGAATGTTTTGAATTGTTTTTTTCTTCTTCTTATAAAATCATTATTTGATAACTTGTTTTACTTACTTTTCTAATGTTGTTTTTGGATTGTCTGAAAGGTTTAGGTGCAACCGAAAACTGCTTTTACTCAAAAAGGAAACATTCTGTATTTTTTTTTATTTTACACTGGTTTTAAATGAGGCTCTATTCCCAATAACATAAAGATGAAGAAGAGAAATAATTACATTTATCAAACCTGTAATTTGTAATGCAGCATTGACTTTCAAATCATCTCTAACATTTATGTTGAAGATCTAACAATATAAAGTCCTGAAATCAGCTAACCAATGCACTGAGAGTAATAAAAGAGTGAAATACATAAACAGAGATTAACCTGTAATCAGGAAAGAAAAAAAAAGAAGCTGGAATCATACATTAGAAAATAAAGTTGAAATAAATGTAAACAAACCAGACTTGTCTCAGTGCTATCAAGTTGAAACTTTCTAATTGAAAAGTTAAAACATTTATTATTTTTCTCTGTTTAATTTCTCTGTGAGTTTCAGTTTAATAAACCACACGGGGCTGTAGATGACAAAAAAAGAACATTAGCAAGCAGAAAAGGGAATATCCTGGGTAAATAAACAATCATTGAGCTGAGGTTGAATTCAGGTTGAAGATTTTGAATCATTACAAGAATGCCAATGAAATGGGAGAAACCTGCCTAAAAAACATTCACTTCATAAAAAGCACATTTGATTGTTCTGTAAGTATGCATTTAAAGCACGCAGTAAGTAAGGAAGTTTAGTATTTTAAATTATCTATATCATGCTATTTTATACCTTTCAATGTCTAGAACATGCATATCTCCAATAAATATTACATTTGGTGTCGTGCAGGACTAAATTCACTTGAAATATAACTCATATTATGGTTACAAGAGGTAATCTCTCGCACAGTCTACTTCGGTACTGGCCAAGGTTCGTGAAGCAGCCATTGATGAAGTGTCACATACAAACATTTTATGGCTACTTAGTCCCAGAGAGAAATTCCAGACATTTCTAGTGATTGCATTCTTCTTCAACGAGACAATCTTTGAAGGTAAAAAATACCAAACAGTGGTGCTTGGGGTGTTACTTAGGCCACTTGTTGCTCGTACCTCTGGAAAGTGGGGCGTGTATGTTTACTCTGCAGGAGTTGCGCGAACATGTCGGGTAATTCCTGGCTGGACAATCTGACAAAAAACACATAACATTCTCCTGAGCCGGTCGTTTACCAGGAGAGCAGCTGCTTACAGAGTAGGATTCAGGAGGATTAATAAGAAATGCGTGAATTAAGCCATAAAACACTGTTTTAAAATTTTTTTTTATAAGGAAATAGCATTACAACATGGTTAAAAGCGGCAATAAATTGATTTATCAGGCTGATTTTTTAGGTGTATAGGGAGACATAATCAGAGTCTTTGGAGCTTTTTACTGTCGGAGAAAAAAGACTTAGCAAATCATCATCTTCCATGCAGTTATTTTCTTCTGAAGCAACACTTATTTAAAAAAAAAAAGGTTAATAAAAAAGCAACATCAGGCTCTTATCAAAAATAATTTACTCTGAACAGTGTTGTTAAAGGTTGTTAATCTAAAATATGGACCTTAATGTAAAAATGTTCTGAACAGGTTGAAGATTTTTGTTTTTTGTTTTTTTAAGTTCCTGCTAATAAATCTTTCTCAAAAAGAAAAATATGCTCTGTGAGGTCAGATGTCTCCCTGGACAACTGAACATCTTTATTAGAGGGTAAATATTCTACTTCAGAATCTGAATCAGCTGTTACTTCACGCCGGGGAACTCAGATGTCTCAGCATCATAAGTTTTATCTTTCTAAATCTCGCTCTCTCTATGCTGTTACTGCAGCAGCTGCACGCGATCTCTCCCATTCGCGGAGGTGCTTAAAAAGCTGATTTACTCCAAACGTTTCCATGGTAATGCACCCAAAAATGTGGCTTAAATTAAAGTTACAGATGTCCACAGTCTCCTGATGTAAAGTAGTAATTAAATTAGCAGTCGTATCTGCAGCTGTGGCTCGTTAAAGGCAGTAATATTGCCTGTCGCAATGTTGCGACCAGGGTGCTTAAAGTAATAGTCTGGATCTCTAAATGCATTATACATCTTAAGAATTGTATTAAATTGACCTCCTGGCCTTAAATATTGATATAAAATAAGTCATTTTATGAATTATAACACTACGGTAAGTCCCGCCTTCCCGTATCTCAGCTATGTCTCAAAAGCCACGGTGCCGTCCACCTGAACCAATCAAGTGATACCAAGGGCTGTCAATCATCACGAAAGCTGTGTGCTCGAGCTCGTAACTACGTGCATGCGCAATTTTTGTTTACACGTACTCTCCGAATCAAGCCACCGCCATTAGTCAACACTCAGCTCAAGAGCATAAGATACCGATTTCAAACCAAAAAAGCATACTCACCTCCGATAACTCCATTGTTGACACTTTGGTTGTTTTCTCTCTCTCCTCTGCATGTCTTGGCTCATTGACCTGGCGCGTGCACGGAAAAGTAGGCACGGCTTCAAGACCAATCAGGAAGGGAGGGGGAGGGAGCCTGGGTCGTTTTTTTTTCAAATCAGGTCCCTCTCTCTCTGTTTTCTTACAAAGTCCAGACTATCACTTTAAAGAGTTGGTAAATCCAATAATGCTTTGAATAATATGATAGATAATGAGAAAATAACTAATAACCCAGCTGGGATTTCCAATGCCTTTAGCTTGGTTTTCTCTCAAACACCACTTATTAAACCTCCTGCTCTTTACGCAGACCCGTGTCTCAGCAGTCAACCTTGCACCAGCTCTTTCAAATTCGGACAAGTCAGATCAACAGATGTTCAACAGGCCATTGATAAGCTTTCCTCTAGCAGTGGTCCTGGCCCTGATGGCAATGAGGGTAAGTTTATTAAACTTGCCTCTCATGTCCTCGCACCCCCAATGGCTGTGCTTTATAAGATGTCGTTTGATACCTATGAAGTGCCCCTCACTTGGAAATGTACCAAAGTCATTCCTTTGCACAAAGGTGGAGATTTACAAATCCTGAACAATTATAGGGCAATTGCAATAATCAATAGTGTGGTTAAAGTTTTTGAGAAAATAATTGTAATCAAATATCTGACTATCTCTCTGATAATAACTTACTTACTCAATGCCAGTCAGGCTTCAGAAAACACTCCACTACCACTGCTCTTCTGAAATTATCTAATGATGTATTTTCTAGCTTCAATGATAATCTGTGTACAGGTGCCATTTTCTTAGATCTCCCCAAAGCATTTGATTTAGTTTATCACTATCTTCTATTGGATACATTGCATGCTACTGGCCTTTTGAGATAATCTCTACTCTGGTCTTACTCATCATCGTTGCCAGTGTGTGTTGTACAGGGGCTGTCTTTCAGATTTTACAGGCATAGCATCCCTAAAGGAATTTTTCCAAGGCTCTTCTCTAGGACCATTATTATTCTCCCTCTTTGGTGATGATATGCCTCTATGCTGCACAGACTGTAATATTCATCTTTATGCTGATGATACAGTTATTTGCTGTAGTAAACCAACCATCTCCGAGATCAGCCTCTTTTTATAATACGACTTCAATTCTATTAAGCAGCAGCTATTAGTAAATAAACTTTTTTAATAAATCAAAGTCCTACTCTTTACTGTTCCATAGCGGAGCCTTGGATATAGGAGAAAAAAACCTTAATCTTTGTTTTCTCAACTCCTCTCCTCTGGAGTCAACTGAGACATTTAAATACCCTGGGGTTTGGCTGGAATCTGATCTATCTTTCAAAACTCATGTACAAGCAATCACGAAACAAACTCATCTTAAAATATTTATCAGTCTGTCAACTGTTTTAATTTTCTGGTTAGGAAAACAAGTCATACAGCTGCTCCTGCCTATTCTGGCCTATGATGATATTATTTATCAGAACACTATTGCCTCTTGTCTGCATTGTATCGATGTGGTATACAATGGTCTTTTCCGTTTTGTTCTCCGCTGTCCCTTTGGGACACACCACTGTGTGTTGTATGAACAGTTGCTCCTTCTGCCGGGAGACAGTTTCACTGGTTTTAGTTTATTTTCAAAGGTTTTTACTTTAATTATCCAGCTTATCTTAAGCAACACTTAGTGCTCTATCATTCACTACAGCCTGCGACACAATGATCAGATCTTTTTTGTTGTTCCTAGAGGTAAAAGAGAGTTAAGGAAACAGGCTTTTTGTTTTAAGGCTCCGTATGATTGAAATAATCTTCCTTTATCTATCCATTCTTTATCTTCATTTACAGTGTTCCGAAGGGCTCTTGTTGAACATATTCAGAACATTTGTCTATGTTTCTATTTCTATTTGTCTGATCTTGGAATTCACTATTTATTTATTATTACTGTTATATTATTATTATTATTATTATTATTATTATTATTATTATTATTATTATTATCATTATTATTATTATCAATGTTCTTGCTAATGTTCCTCTTAGTTCTTGACCTTGTGCAATGCCGGCCATGTGGTCGTTTTTCTACAATGTCACTTGTGGGGTCCGTGCTGGGTGGGGTGGGGTTGAGCAGTGTGTGTTGTTATGCTGTCTTTGACTGTGATTTTTGCTCTGCTGTCTTGGTTCTTTTTCTCTCTTATTACCATGAACAGAAACCTAAATGTATCCCAAAAAGTGCACAACTTTTGAGGTTAATAATCCACATTTGGTGAAGAGTCAAGCTGACGAGTTGAAAGAGATAAGAAAACACTGATTATCAGCGCAGATTTGTATTTTAATACTCTTTGGCATTTCAAATAGCATCAAACCACCAAGTGCCTCAGATGGTATGATTAACAATGTAAAAAGGCAAATTACTTGTTAGAATATCATGTCATACAAATATAGAGCAGGACCCAAATGCAGAGAGGAGAATATAGTTTCAAATAAAAAAGGAAATACATAAACTTAAAATCCAAGGGGAATCCAAACTAATATGTTTACTGATATATTACTGATATTAATAACAAGACGATAAGACTATATATATATATATATATATATATATACACATTAGATATTTAATAAAAAATGCAGAACAAGGAACAGATTGATTTCAAAGTAGGTGAGGCTGTGAAGGAAGGCAGGTAGCTGAAAACTGAGTAAATTTGAGAAATGTCTGATGAACACAGAACAAGGGAGCATCTGTTAATAGCAAAATAATCCAAATGACAAAAACAAAGTCTAAAACAAGAAAAAGATCTAAAAAAAATATGACCAGAAAATGTTCAACATCAAACTGATATTAGTTTCCCAGATGTAAATCAAACCCTTCAAACAGCTTTTTAAGTTTATAAAGAAACATCCTGCCCATGTAATATAACATACATTCATGTAAAATGTGAATTATAAAAAAAAAGTAACTTGATCAGAGGAAGAGGAAAGTGTTGCTGGATGAATGCGTGAGAATGTGATTGCCAAGCAGGCACATACGAGTGAAATACAGCAGCAATGAAGGGTGCCGCATAAACCTGGCCACTAACTTTTTTTTTATTCGGTTTGGCAAGTCATCTGCTTGGATGGCAATATTTTTCCTTCCTCTCGTTTTCTGAGTATCCAGCTCTGAAGCAAAGAGGTCCTCTATCATGTTTGTCAGGGGACATTTTATTGAGGTATACTGAAACCAGATGGGAAGCTAGGAAAACACTTGTACAGAGTAAAAGGGGTTTATGATAGGTTGTAATGGTTATATTTAATTTGAAAAGTCTTTTTTTAACTCAGAATATTTTTTATTGGTATTTATGCATAGTTACAATAATCACCATCAAAAAAGATACATAACAGGGCACACAAAACCCCACCCCCCAGGAGAGATCTACCACAAAGCAAAAGGGTCTGACAAAAGTACTACAGGCATAAATCCATTCAACAGAGCTTTCCAGAGTGAAACAAACATGAAAAGAGCAGCGAGGTAACAGCCAATTTACTTATGGACATACACACAGTAATATTTTGCCGAAAAATATCTGGTTGCCCAGTCACCTTTACAATTGAAACCATAAAATCAAACAGGCATTAAGCACAGGAGAAATCAATGTAAAATTGTCCATGTTTCATGGGATAAAACGTGAGGAATTAAACAATTGGAATGTCTTTAAATTTAAATTTTGAAAAATGTACTAATAAGGGACCCCACATTTTTTCAAATTTATTTTTTTTATTTTAAATTGAGCAGTGGATCTTTTCAAGGTTGAGACACAACATTATGTCAGCAGCCACTGGGCATGTGTGGGTTAGGGTTAGCCTTCCACCTCACCAGGATCACCTAGCCAGGAGACAGCCAAAAGAAAGGCACCCGTTGCTGCACCCTAGTAATAAGGCCATTTTCGCAGACTGTACCAAAAAGTGCAAAAATTGGGTTAAGGGGCAAATTCAGTCCAATGGCCTTATTCAGAGTGTATAAAACTTCCTCCCAGAAGGCAGACAAAGCCGGCCAGGTCCAAAACCTGTGGGCTGAATTAGATTGGTCAGAACAACATCTGTTACAACAGGAATCTGAGCCCGGATAAATCATAGCTAGTTTGGCTTTGGATAGGTAGGCTCTATTAACCACTTTAAATTGTAGTAAACAGTAACGGGCACAAAGAGACGTAGAATTAACCAGAATGAGGGCCGACCTCCCAACATCATATTATTTAGTCAGACCCAACTCTCCCTCCAATGTTATTTTCAGGTCCTCGGAGAGGACTGGGTTGGCATAAAATAGTTTTTGTGAATCTGGGAAATCGTGCCTTTGCTGGGCTGTAAACTCCGGAGCTCATCCATCGGGTCGGCCAATGGAGGTGGGATTGCATGAAATGACGGAATTGTACCTAAAAAGCGTGTTTTTGGAAGAATGTATTTTTCTGACAGCTGTTCAAATGGAGCTAAACTGTTTGATAGAAAAAGGTTGCTGAAACACTGAATACCTACATTCCGCCAGATTGGAGAGATGGGATCCCAAATTGAAGGCTTAAAAACAGGTAATTTGATAAAATGGGGATTTTAAGTGAAAAGTTATTTAGATTAAAATTAGGGATCAATGAATATGGATATTTTAGTGCCGATGCGGATGTTTTTTCATCAACCTTAGCCGATGACGGGCTACCGATTTTCTTAAGCCAATATTTGGAGCCAATACCAAATCTCCTCCCCCAATTAACATAATAAAATCAATGATGACAAATGTTAAAAGTCCCAATTTAACATTTGTTAAACTTTAAAACAATATTTAACAAATAGTTATTATTATTATTATTATTATTATTATTATTATTATTATTATTATTATTATTATTATTATTTATTATTATTATTTAACAAGTAAGAAGAAGTAGGTAAAAAATATTTATAACAAATATAAAAAACATTCCAGGCAGAACAAGTAAAAAACAAATTCAGTGTTGTAAAACTGCGTTATTAAAATTCTGGAGGGAAAAAATATATAAGCATAAATAAAATAATTGCACTATTGCACACAGTAGAAACAAGTAAGCAGCATAATAAAGTGCACAGTGTGCAATAATACTGGGAGAAAAAAAAAAAACATATCGGCCGATGCCAATACACATAAAAAAATATAATATCAGCTGGTGTAATATCCCTAATTAAAATGTTTTCGGAACTGAGCCGAGAGCTTGAGAGATTGTTGGATGATCAGATTAAATGTGAGGTTGTCGATGGACAGGGGAGAGGAGTGCCTAGAAAAGAGGATAGGGAAATATCTTGAGTTGACTCCAATTCTATTGCCAGCCAGGAACCGGGGCCCATACGCTCTCCAGGCCTTAGCCAGTAGATTAGAGGACGGATGTTTGTAGCCCAATAATAACAGGGGAAGTTGGGAAGTCCAAACCTCCCTAAAAGGTCTTCTCTTTTAAGATCTGCAAACCCTGCCCTCAATTAGCTAAAACATTTAAATCAATTCCTTCAGAAAATGTTTTATAAAGAGTTTTCCCCCACTAATTATGGTGAAGTAATCAGAAATGACAGCTATCAAAAATTTTGTAAACAGCCCTTTGTTGAAAGCTTAGACATGACACATATTTACTCAAACACTGTGCTCCGAGACCCTCATGTCACGTCCTCTCTCCGTCTGGCATTTCTTCCTACATTGTGACTAGGTAATAATTAAAAAAAAGTGCTTTTGAGTATTTCGGTCTCTTCTCCCCTGTCTGTTTTCATTCATTTAGGCAATGACATCCCTGCACTGCACACTTGGAAATGTTCATTAAGAGGCTTTACCAATTCACATAATGTTTCCCCACTGAACACTACTGCTACATTTTAACAAAAAAAAGAAATAAATAGTGGAATATCTAACTATTGGGATATTTTGAATGAATAATTTAAAATGTCAAAACCTCACACTCACCATAGAAAATCCTGTCATAGAAAATCCTCCTTTTAGGTGGTCCTGTTTCAAATGTATTTACTCAGCCACATTATTGAAAAAGAACTGGACAAGATGGGTTAAAACGTACAAGGATTTCCAATTTTTAAAGTATTGCTTTCACACGGTATGTAAACGTAAAATGTATTCCATTATGATACTGAAAAGTATTTAATTGCTGAGTTTAATGGAACAACAATCATTGTGGAGTTCATGCGAATCCTTCACTCTTTTGTGTGTGTTTTGGATTTGTTCAAGGACCCTCTGCCTGAAATATAGTGCTTATGAATCCTCAAGGTAATTGAAAAGATGCCCTGCTGACAGGCAGCAGAGACCCAGGGTCATGTTTTTCTTTGGGCACATAAATCTTGGCCTCTTTTTGCCCCTCAGCTTGCCCGTCTTGTACATTTGTAGTGAGAACCATCTTCAAGCTGTCTTGACCGATTGAGAGCCTTGATTTATACACACGGACCACAGTACTATAGTAGAAAATTCAATTAAATAAAGAGACACAAATAGAAGAAATACAAGTGAACACCTCCCCCACCATCACTTTAATATACTCATGTTTCCCTATGTAGAAGTTAATGAGAATGACAAGCTAAACGTTTCCTTGAGTTTAGCTGTAGTAACTTTCCCATTTTGAAATAAAGTTTCTTACTGTGTAACTATGTAATATAAATACAAATTAAGAAAATATAAGATACACATAGACTCGTACACCACTTTAAGTATATTTTTTCATTTGTCCATGAACACAAATAGCCTATCTTTTATTCAATTAACAGAAACTGATAGGTAACAGATTTTGGTGTAACACATCCTATCCCGTTTTTGTGCAACTAGATCATGTATAAATTGAGCCAGGATAATAAAGATATCCCAGCTTTATCCCTTATCTAATTTTTTTGTGCAATAGGAGTCCGGAGTCAAAGTACATACAAAAATAATGCGGTGAGCTCAGAGAATCAGGGAAAACACAAGGAGATCAGGAACAGAGGACCGAGTGAATCAAACAGAGAATCCAGCAAAGCATGAATGTGAGAGATCGTAGCTTATGTATTAAGAGGGAGGTGGAAATGACTAAGACACCTGAACAGCTAGCAGGTAGAAAAAAAATACTAGAATATGCGGATCAGCTAGGAAGGATAGAATACTGTTAGACAAAAAGATAAAACAATGGAAGGAGCGGGGTAAAAAGAAAAAAGAGGAAAGAAACTACTGAGGAATGTTATGAGGAGAATAAATAACAAATAAGAACTAAGAGATGTTCCAAAAATCTAACTAAAAAACTGAGGCTCGTTTGAAATAGCCTTGCTTGAATTAACCTCACAGTTCATGCCAAGCTTTTTCGGTCCCACAAACAAAGCTCTGGTGGCTTCAGCCAGCTAATGCACACAAGGTTTGACAAGCCAGCTCATGTTTAGCGACGCTAAATTCAAGGCATTTTGTCTCACTTATCTAGCATTGATTGATGCTAGTGTTGTTGAATTAAATAATTATCATAAGTAATTCAATGCATGTTCAAGCAGAGACAAAATGGAGCCAATTTCCAGTTTAACATTTATTTTGAACAGATTAACAAATTGCAGTTTACAGAGGAATTTTGCCCCCGTCAGTTCCTCTGTGGTCCAGACTTAAAGAAATCTGAACAATTAACTGATCTTTATTTCACAGCTTTATAGACAACCGGGCCTGCCAGGGTTGTAGGCGTTCCTTCTCCTCGAAATCTTACTCCAATCCGATCATTTCCAAACAATGTCTGAGCAATGATTTGCTGTCAGAGAATCCCTGTCTCTTAAAAATTCGAGTGAACTCTTGTTCTGGCGTAAAAGGTTCTTATAAAAAATTTATTGTTTAAATGGCTATCTGATTTCTCTAAAAACACTTTTCACTACCCAGTTTCTACTTATCTAAACATCCTTGATTTTACAGCTTGCCAATGAAAAAACTCAACTCCCCAGACGCTTTTATGAATCTAAAAGGCTTTCTGCACTCTTAAACCCATAGTGTAATGGAACCATATAACCATGCAAACTTTATAAACAGTCTTTTACCTTCTGAATGATAAAAGTTTAAACCTTATGCAGAATTACCACAATTCCCTCTTTTCAATCCATTTTAAAAAATGGATTGATTAAAGATCAAAACCTGTAAAGCTTTTTGAGAATGCAAAAAATCAAATCCAAGAAATTTCATCAGTTTAAAAACATGAAGTATTCCAGACTAAAATTCAAAAGACAAACTATTACAGTACCTTTTTTAACCTTAACTCCCATTAAAAATGTAAATCTGTTAATCATAGATTCACCCTCTTTTGGCATTAACCAAAAAATTTATTTTAACAATTCCCACAAACTAATTCAAAACCCACAATGTATAAGAATGTCTTACATGTGAAGAAATAATTAAATCTGACTTGATACATGTTAATTAGTGTGGAAGAAGCTCAGAAAATCCATGAACATAGACATTACTACTATATTATATTCTGAAAGAAATCAAACTTAAAGTGTTTAGAAACCTGTGAAATAGAAGGTATTAAGAACCCTTTTAGGCAGTGTTATCACTCTTCACTTGTGAATAAAATAGTTAATCAAATAGTTAAACAACCTGTAAAATGCAAAAAATTATTAATAAATGTTCAGTCTTTATTTGTATTCTGATCCTCTTTCTTTACTCATTTTATCCCCCTCAATGGCTCCTGGCAGCTGGAGAGCGATATACAGAGCTGATCAGTGTGGAGGGCTCCTATTTTTTTAGTGTTCCAGTTTTTACTCCCAAATTTGCAAATAACCACTCTCTGAAATGCCAATTACTTCATTAATTGAGCATTTCCCCCAATATACACAAATGCAAAGACAGGCCCCGCTTCCTATAGCTTAGCCCACCGATGTGGGCTGGTCAAAACCTGCTGTGCAGCTGATTGCTGAGTTGTGATCTTCTTCTGTAGATCCCTCTTTTGAGATGGCAATTTCAAATTGCCCATCTCATTCATTGGCACATAGATCACACTGGATGAGTAATATCACCACCCAAACAACCTTCTGGGTGAGCTAGGCTCCGCCGCCTGTGGCCTCAGCTTCCGATTCAGCTTGGTCAAAACCTTCTTGACCCTCTTTAGGTAGATTCCTGCTGATCCTCGACCAGGTTCGTCGTTGGCGTGGAGCTGCACTTTGTGTGTGTTACCAGCTGTCATCTGGAACTGGCTGAACCACTGGACTCCTCACGCCTTCGACCTGGAGCTGTACCTTGGACGCCTTCAGCAGCTGTAGTCAGCTGTGACCAGAGGAGACTGTGTGCTCCTCACGTGCTGCTGAATCCTGGATATAATCCTGGGGGCATAAGCTTGTAAACATCTAAAAAAGACAGTTTTTTGATCCGGTCTTGTGATCACTCCTTTTCAATCTAATTCAACTGCATTGTGCCAAGAAATTATTTCACCCATCTAATTAAAAATAATCCCTGGGGAAAGAGCAAATCCACATTATTTCGACACACCGTTGTTTTTCCTAAAAGCTAAACCAAAAACACCTCCCTCATTAATGGATTTAAAAACAAGAGCAGGCTCAAGAGTTTACTTTTTGTGTACAGTTCAACTGATTACTATCCATTTGCTTGTTCACCCAAATTGATCCTTACATTTACTTATTTTATTTATCCAGTTTAAGACACTTATGTCTGTTCCATTACAATATATCCTTTCTTAAATTCAGTACATCCCTGTGGATGTAAACGTAAAAGAAAAAAATGTTTTTTTCTCTCTCACCAGCCAGCAACCCCCTGCTATCGGCCCAATTTTTCCTGCCAAATTTTGTTCCCGGTAAATGGTGGTATTTTACCTGGAGATAATCCTGGGGAAGACATGGGGTTATCAAAGTTCGTAGAACCTCGGCCACCTTCGATCAGACAAACAGAAACTCTTGTGGTTAATTCAGCAACCGTGACATTGAATCAACAGTCTTTGATCATCACTTCTTCAGCAGAAACAGTCCATCTCACGCCAGCCAAGTGAATTCACACATATTGTCCTTGAAAGTTCAGCTCAGCATGAGGAAACGTGCTCTTTTGAGGGTGGCCTCCAGCACACCCCTGAAAATATACAGTCACCTGTGCCTCCCTGTGTGGGAGCAGAGCACAAGAGAGTCGTATTTCTGCGCTGGTTGTAAAGATGTTTCTCTCTGTGGCCGTTACGGCGGGCGCCTGGCACTATTGTCATCAGCCCACGCACCCCCACCCATCTCATCTCCCCAGGATCATAAATTCCATCTCAAGAATGTTTATCTGAGGGGTTTTCTGCTGCAGGATGAGAAAAAGAGAAAAAATATATAATTAGAGTAAGAAAAAAACAGACAGTCGATCCTCTCAGCTTATTCAAATCAAGTTACATTCAAACATTTTATCTTCATATTCATTAGTCTCCTTCCTCGAATGCTGAATTTAAATATCTTCCACACTCAGACTGCCTATGTGGGCTCTATTTTAATTTTACTTCAATCAGTTATACTAGTAATAATTTCTTCAATATTAATTCTGGTAAAAATATACCAATCAACAGGTTTGCTCTCTCCACCAGGAATAATAATCAATCCTTATTATCAATTTTTTCAATTTGATAAATGTCTCTTTCATCTCATGTGTAAATGAAACATTTATAAAGATGGAGCATCGCAATATCTCATCAACACACTTAGTTCTTAGAAAAACAAAATTAAATCAAAAAAGAAACAAACAAAAAGGCTGGATTTTTCTGTTAGATATTGCTAATACACCACTAAAACATTGCAATAACACAAATAAAGGCAATAACCATCTGCAAAGGTTCTATCCCTTTTTTTTTAAAAGTCGCTATGGAAAAGTGGCTCTCCTGGTTTCACTTCACTGAGGTTGAGACGAATAGCTCATATTGAACTAAACCCCTTTGTAATCAGACTTAACACCACTTTTCCCCGACTCTGTCCCTTTAATCAATTAATAATTTCTGCTAATATAAGTATGCTACTTACATTGAGATAACTGTTGTTGATGTTGAAAAAAGGTTAAAAACATCAAATGTTTAAAACAAAACCAGAGAACAGTACTCACTGATAACACAACATAGTTTACAAAAACAGTCTTCAGTTTGCTATACTTCAAAGTCTATCTATATTTCTAAAGAAAAATCCAAGATTTAAATCACCGACAAAACAACTTCCCTATAAATATTTGCCAAACCTAAATTATATTTTTTTTTTAACACAATCCAATATCCATTCAAAATACTTTTGCTTATATGATTCCTCTTTAAACAAACCCAAATGTGCTCAGTTGCCCAAATACTCTTGATTGTACACAATGAAAACTTTTCATACTTCAAAAACATCTGTCCGATTCTGTGAAGGGAACTGAACATAGTCAAAGTGATTTTTGCAACTAAAACTCCTCTTAAATTTTCGTAGGATACACAATAGTCTAATTCCCCTCAGCAGTCAAACAAAACAAAACAAAAAAATTCAATAAAAGAGGTTCAAGAGATGAGATTTCTCTAAACAAAAACTAGTCGCAATAAAATAAAAAATAAAAACCAGCATTTTTCTTTTCAGTATCCCTCTTTTCCTCTCAGGCTTCTTTTTTATTTTCTTTTCTCCAATGATAAACACCAAATTAAATTGAAGCTTCTAGAGATGTCAAATACATTTCCACTGAATCACGTTTTCTTTAATCCAGCTTCCCAAATTAACATTTTCCAAAGTTCTTATTAATAAACAGACCGCAGTTCAAAAATCTGGGTCTTAATCCAAATCGAACCAAATATATAAATTTTGAGAGAGAAAGAGGAAAAAACAAAAAATAAAAATAAGAAAAAATAAAGAAAATAAAATCAAAAATCTAAATAAATTGTCAGTTACAGAGTCCCCACTAATCAAATGATATATTATGTCATTATTCTAGGATCAGATCTATTCCACAATGTTTTAGGACCTGTAAATTTACTCTCAGCATCAAATAAACTAGCTTAATCTTAAATTTCAAAACCAAAACCGATTCTTATTTGTCAAAACAAAATGTGTATTCAAATATATGGTAAAAATTATTTCAATGTAGCTGGTCCAATCACATTTTGCCTCTACACGATCAGAATAAATGAATTTAGAATTTACTTCTTACTTTCAAATTAAACCATCATTTCGGTCACCGTGATATTCATTATTTGTTCTTAAATAAATCTACCAAAGACCTTAATTGTTACTTTCAATCCTTAGACCATTTCCAAATTTATCCCCAGTCTGTTAAAAAACAAACTGATTACTTAAAGATGACTCTGTGTTTTAATGTTTTCTTTTTTAAAACCAAACATTCAAATCCCACTAGTTTATAAACTATCACTATGATAAGTGTTGTTTTGCATGGTAAAAACATTTAATTTGTAACGGAATTGAAATGTGCTGGGTTATTTCTTGAGCCCCAGTTGAATTTTGATAACTCCAATAAGCCTTTAGTGTCCACAAAATCCTTAAGAATGTTCAATTGTGTAAATAATTTAACACCAGTCTCCTTTAGGTAATTCATTCAGAGACCAAGCTATATTTCTAAAGTCTATAGAGCCATCAGAAATAAGCCAAACATAATTTTAGCATAAATGATACTTATTTAAATCACAGACTCATTTTCTGTACCATTCAACACGGTGCTTATTAAAATAATTTAAACCAGTTTGTTGCTTTCCAATTAATACCGTATGCTTTTCGTTAAATTCTTATAATTACTACTTATAGCTTTATCTTTATTTATGCCAACTTAACAACTCCTGCTTAGATCAATCAAAAAAGCAAAAAATCCACCTATTTAAAGATTCAAAAAATGCATCTTTTATTTTGACTATAAACTCCCTCTTTTTAATTTTAAAGATGAAATCAAAAATTAAAACTACACCAAGTCAGAATCGACTCATGAGTAACTGTTCTTAGTCATTTACGTTTAATTGTAACATGCATAACTATCCCAAATAAATTTGGCCGTGTTACATCCTAAGTAACCAGAAAAATTTAACAAAATCCAAATTCGTTTAAGTCTTAACAAGACAATCGTCTGCAGGAGTCTGTAATCACTTTCTATCCAAAATCAACTTTCAGCTCGCAACACATAGAACATGCAGTTAGCCACCACCGCTAACTTAGCATAGCAGCCTAGCTCCACGTGCTACCGTTAGCTTTCTTTGTGAAACGAAAGCTAAAACAGCACAAAACGTACGGCGAAAACACTCCAAAAAATCACAACAAACACTTTAGAAGATGACTTACCGCAATACCAGGACTTAATCCGCACAATTTATACCACTGTACCAAACTTTAATTCGGCACGAACAAAACATCCTCCTGTTCGTCCACGCGGACTGAAACATATTCTTCCACTTCTAGCCGTCCCGCACAGCAAACACCGATTCAACTACGTCCGTTACAGCCCAAAACCATTAACAAAAAAACACAACATCATAAGCTGTGGCTTTTAGACCTAATTAATTATTTTATCGCGGAGGTTTCAGACCAGTCTGTTACAAGTTTCGTAGTCCGCTTTGAGAAATTTCCTGGCGCCGGCTTCCAGAAAACCCCTCAAAAGACTCGAACAGATGGCAGAAAACCACCTATAACCACTAATTTATTTATCAAAACATATAGGCACAGCTATCGTATGTTAGCCGTGCTATCAAGTAAACAACTCAGACAGTATTAGCTCCTAGCTTAGGGCGGCCGCTCTGATGGCCTGTCGTAAATGTTCACAACTAATTCTTATAGCTATTTAATTTCAGTTATCCATCATATTCAGTTATATATTTATTTATCTATGTTAATTTATTTATTATACTCAAGTTCATTATTTATACTATAACATTTTAACACAAAACGCAACATCACCAGCACTTCTCGCCAAGCGCCTGCGTAAAAAACATCCCACACACACACATAGACACCCTTGTACAAGCAGAATTTAAAACACTAACCTCGTCGGAGCTCACCAAAAAAACACTGCCGGACCATTTTACTACTCAATTCGCGGTGCCCACGCGCGCGCTTGAGGAAGCGCAAGCCTCTCCAAAGTAATCCGTTCCAGATTCAACCGAGTGCGTCCCAGGCACCCGTAAAATCTATTTTCGTTTGCCAGCTTTGAAGATTCTCTCCGACAGCATCCTGTCCGGAGTTGAGAAGGCCAATTCTCGGGCCCCGATCCGCACTTGTGGCTCCGATTTGAGTCGTTGAAGGGACCGCACCATCCGGTCCATCTGCTCCATTGTCCTGCAGAGTAACAAACTCCATCTCCCAGCAGGCACCGGTGTTTCTCTGTGGAGTGCAAAGCAGGTCGCAGTCCCGCTCAGAAGAGAGACACATACAATGGAGCCGCTTCAACCACGGGCTTGCAACAGTCAATCTGCTCAAAACAAAAACAAAAAACATATTTAACTTGCATGACAACATTACCCAATGTTAGATTAACCAATCAATAGAATTAAAAAAAACTACGCAACTCTGCGCAGATTGTCAATAGAGCAAATACATGTCCGTTTATTAACTTAAAAAAATAACTGGATTTTGGTCCAAAAACCCTGCACACGTCGAGGTCACCAAATTTGTTGTTGAATTAAATAATTATCATAAGTAATTCAATGTATGTTCAAGCAGAGACAAAATGGAGCCAATTTCCAGTTTAACATTTATTTTGAACAGATTAACAAATTGCAGTTTACAGAGAAAGTTGCCCTAGTTTCTCTGTGGTCCAGACTTAAAGAAAGCTGAACATTGAATGATTTTCATGTCAAAACTTTTATAGACAACCGGGCCTGCCAGGGTTGTAGGCGTTCCTTCTCCTCGAAATCTTACTCCAATCCGATCATTTCCAAACAATGTCTGAGCAATGATTTGCTGTCAGAGAATCCTGGAGTCAGAAAATGAGTCGTCTCTGTTCTGGGTCAAAGGTTCATTATAAAAATTTATGGTTAAATGGCTATCTGCTTCTCTAAAAACTTTTCTGCCAGTTTCTTATCTAAACATCCTTGCTTTTACAGCTTGCAATAAAAACTCACCCCAGAGTTTTATGACTTAAAAGCTTACCTGCATAAACCATAGTGTCAGACCCATAACCATGCAAACTTTATAAACAGTCTTTTACCTTCTGAATGATAAAAGTTTAAACCTTATGCAGAATTACCACACTAGCTAAGTGAGAATAGAAGGGAAAGAAAGAGCCTTGTTCTTAACCAAGGCTGAAAAAAAAAGATTAAATCAAGCCAATGAGCATCACAGATACCTCATAACTATAGAGGAACACCAGCTTCATGAATAAGCCTGTCAGGTTGCCTCGTATAATAATGTGAATTAGGTAGTGTTGCTAAATGGATGGTATAGAGTGAGTGAGTACCGAGAAGCGCTTTAACAGTATAATTCTAAATTCATGTTAAACTGTTTACCTCGTTGTTCCAGTATCAAGAAAATATCTGGATTTACTTTTATGGAAGATTAACACATTGTTGCCTAGATGACCATTTATAAAATAAACAAGATATGCAGGATCCTATGCCTAAATGAACTCTGAAATGTTCAATTTAAAACAGACTACTGCTACAGCAGTAAAAGGCCCCGCCAATTGTTAGGGCATAAATAGGAAACTGAGGCTAAAATTCATGCATGTTCACCAAAGACTCAATATTTTCTCAAGTGGAGCATTACGGCTATTGCTGTTGTACTCCACTTGATATATATGTGTTAGAAATCTTTATTAGAGGTTGCTGTGGGCTTTATGTATTGATGCTATGGACACCAAGATGAAATATAAGGAGGAAGGAAGAAAGAAGAAGAATAAGAGAGATGGGGAACAAAAAGAGAGACTCTGAGTTGACGATACAAGAGAGGAAAGAAAACAAAGAACACAACATCCCAGTCTCCCTCCGCAGCCACAGGATGGCAGAGGGGAAAAAAAAGCAGCAACACTGACAAAATGAACCAACCAATGTGAGCTAGGAACACCACAACATGCAAATATAGCAATGTAAATACAACAATGTCAATAAAAAACATATGGAACTGATTATTCAAAATCTATTGACGATAAGCTCATTCCAAGAATATGTCTTTAAACACCGGAGTCCTCACACCTGTGTTTGTGTGTGTGTGTAAGTATGCTAGTGTATGTAAGGTTTCTCCATACGAGTGTTAGATAGCTTGTGTGAGGAGCGATCAATCCGCCTTCCAGGAATTGATGCAGACATGGAGGAGATCGGGGCCACAGACGTCCAGCGACTAGCCCATAGGCCCCGCCAGCAACTGGCTATGGGCCCGGCCAAGGACCAGGTTGCTGCTGGTTTTGTTATTATTGTCAAGTTCTGGTGTAATTTTTGTGAAATTCCTTACTTGAAAAGGACAGTCCCTCAACTTGAAGATGTTAATCGAATCTTTCTCAAATAGCCATATGATCCATTGATTGTCTTTTATTTAACTTTATTTGGTAGGCAATAAATGGGTAAAAAACCTCAAGAGAAATTACAAATACAAGTTATGTGAGTTAAATTAAACACAAAATGATTAACATTCAATTCAAACACATTACTGCCATTGTACAATTCAAGGTTTATACTTCTAAGCAAATGTTTTCAAAAATAAATGACAACCATCTTAAATAAAATGATCAGAATCTGTTTAATGTTTTGCTAAATTTAAATGTTAACTAAATACATTCAAAATATTTTTTATAGTCAAAGGGTCAATATTTTTTTAATCAGTAGTTTTAGGCAGTACTTCTATAGTAAAGAATTATTCTAAGATCTCATTCAGTACCTTTACATGCATATCTAAGTTGAGCTTTTTGTAATAATTCGACTTTTTCTTTATGCATATAAACATACTGATTGTTGCCACACAACTAGATATGCTTTACCACAACAAATCAGTTGGTATTATTGTTTTCAAAATGTATATTTTCTTAACTTTTAACCAAATAGTTTAGCCAAATAACTTATTTACCTTTAATTCCTTTACTATTTAGTTAAGTAACAGATCCCATATTTTTAGCCAAACTGTTTTTCCATACTTTTTAGCCAAGTTACTAGAGGTTAAATTTTTTATCCCAAGGTTGTTAGACCATATATTTATAACTGAATTAAGAACTTAGTTTATTAATATTTCAACAAAGTTTAAATTGCTTTTAACCATTTCAAACACATTACTTGGTCAATATTTTTAACTTAAATTTTCAATTTACAAATAACACACTGCAAAATTCCAATCAAATTCAACAAGAGTTAAGAGTCTGTGTTTTCCAAAGTATCATTAGAACTGCACTGCTTAATGGTCCATTCAAACTGCCCCAAACCTCAGCATCAAGAGAGGCAAGATTACATGTAAAGTCTATGGTTGAGGCTGTCGGAGTCACCTCGGCATTTTGTGTGCGTTGGCCGTGTCAACTTTTCAAACTTTTCCTGCGTTTCAAGCGGCCAAGTGCCAAAAGCCAGCAATGCAGAAGTTCAGGTAGCTGAACATTTGAAGCTCTTAATGCACTTGACGTAGCATGTCAACCAATGAGAGCGTCTCACTGTAGTGACGTTGCCCGAATTCAACGTTCTCTAACCAACCATGATACGCTAGTGTTTAAAACATCTGCCAGACAAATATCCACCTACGCACTCTGCAAGCTACAGCTTAAACATGTTTATACTGTGTATAGGCATCAAACGCTTTGTGAGCATTGTTTGATGTGGAAAACGTTTGCAAGTGTGAACACACCATTAGTCCGTCTAACCAAACAAAAAACAGGGGCAATATGGCGCTTACTGGCTGTCATTCACAGTTTTGTGAGGGGTTTGGTCTTGCACAGTCACCTCAATGACAAGGAGGACATTTTCTTGGTCTTATAATGCAATTAATCACTGCAGTCCAAAGATAAAAACCGGGCCAGGTACTGGCACGCCCAGAATGCCTGAAAGATTTGTTCCACCTTGTTCACCCCACTGGTTGAAGGGGAGGGGGAGCTACCTGGCAGTTTGTCGGCACAGATATTTTACTCAGCTATTCACAGCAATTGGACCCCAGTACAATTGAGCAAATTTGGAATGGTGTTAAATTTGATTCTGATGAAATGTGATCAATGGATGTTGATTTTAAGAATATACAGCAGCTTTGTGACACATAAGTATAAGGATAAAAATGTCTGAGTATTTCAGAACATTTTTGAATCTATGTCAATAAAAAATTAGGGCAGTTCTGATGGCAAAAGAGGGTTTAATCTACTATTAGCAAGGCATCCCTAATAAAATTTGGTGGTGAGTGTGAAACAGTACTTGATAAAAATAATAATCCAAAGACATTGACTCTAATGTCAGAGGAAAATAGGGGGCTGTAAATAGTACTTAACATGAAGAAAGGAATTATTTCTTTCTGTTTAGCACACTGAAAAGATTCATTTTACTTGATTGGAGTGTGAATATTGTTTTCACACAATCAGAATATATACATCTGACATAATTTACCCTCCCTATCCTAAATTAAAAAAATGTGTCAATTCAAAGTATTTTATTTTCATGAGATAATTAAAGAATATGTTGAATTATATTGAACATGATATTTATTGGTTGCCCAAATATTAATTTATAACTCCGGGCTGGAAGGCATTGTACTACCGACTACAGCCACATATGACACGTTGGACCTCAACACTTATTAAATAAATAAGGACAAGATGACTCTTTTCTTATAGAGCATATTTGTTAAATACCCCCCGAAAAATTAAAACACATTCAATATTTATTCTGTGGTTCAGGCGATTTCAGTGTAATGACTGTTTCTTTGATATTATTCAAAAAATAATGTTTAGTCAACAGACAGGTAACAGTTAATGCTACAGCAGAACCTCTTAACTTTCTAAAACGAAAAAAAGAGGCAGTTTTACAATCTATTTTTTTAAGTTTACAGAAAGTTGGGACTCTGGGGTTTGCAGAAATAGCCAAAATGAGAATAGTGGAAACACAAAATGATTGTATTTTTTAAAGGTTCTTTGGCCACAGTAGCCTTTATTTGACAGTGGATTGTACATGAAGGCACATAACTGGGTTTTTGAATACTGAGCACCTGCACTAACCACTTTGCTACAAATAGCCCATAACATGTGTGTTTAAATAACGAATAAGATTGTCTTTCTTTCCAGTGTTAAATAAACATAATTATAATGGTTTCAGTAATACAATGCCTTCACTTTCCATCGATGCAAGAAAATTGGCTATATTCAGTATTGTTGATAATTACTTAAAATGTACCTAATGAAATCATGTAAATAAGAGAAACATTTATAAATAGTGGAGTATTTACTAGATTTGTTTCTTTAAATTAAAAGACCTGCCAATTCAAGGGTTTTTTCACTGCAGAGAGATGGGTGTGGTAATTATTGTTCTTCATTGTGAGGAAAAGGGAAACATATTATTAGGAAGTGTCATAAAAAAACACATCTCAGCTTGCAAGGTAAAGTCTTATGTTAGAGAAACTCTCATCCTCTTCCACTTTCCTTTATATAGGTTGCTAAAGTGCCTATTGAGATTTGATCCTTAAATCTTGAAAGTTGTGTTCCGTTCTCTCAATTTTGACCTGACCTTTTTAAGCAGGCATCCAAGCTGTAGTCCAGGAAGGATATACTCAGCCTAAGGTAGAACTCACTTCTCTGGAAGAATAAATTGTCGTAATAAAGCATCCTTTGACATGTATTATATTCAAATTCAATTTAAAAATATTTATTGGTCCAAGAGGAAAATTAGGTGTAGTTTTAGCTCATAACTAATTTATTCTTCAATGAGTTGTTGTAGATCATGATGGCTGTGGGGAGAAAGATTTCCTGTAGCAGTCTGTGTTGCAGTGAAACTGAGGAAGCCTCTGACTGAGGACACTCTGTTGCCGTAGGATATTCTCATGAAGAGGATGCTCAGGGTTGTCCGTAATTTTTATGATTATTTTATAAAGATCCATGTTTGCATCATTATCTCCAGTTGTTCCACAGTCATCCCAAGAACAGAAACAGCCTTCTTCACCAGATTGTTAAGCCGTTTTAAGTCCCTGGCTCTGATGCTGCTACCACAAGAGATGATGGACGAAGTGATAACACTCTCCACAACATACTTGAAGAAGATTTGCAAGATCTTGCTGCAAACCTGGAATGACCTCAGTTTCCTCACAAAGTACAGTCTGTTCTGTCCCTTCTTGAAGACAGATTCACTGTTGATTCTCCAGTCCATTCTGTTGTCCAGGTGAGCTCCGAGGTATCTACAGTCCTCAAGCACCACCATCTCTTCTCCCATTGTGGAAACAGTCTTTAACTTATCCCTGTTTCTTCTGAAATCTACAATGACCTCTTTTGTTTTTTCACATTAAAGGTAAGATGATTGTTTCCACACCATGCCAAAAAGCGGCTCACCAGCTCTCTGTATTCAGCTTCTTCTCCATCTCTGATACACCCGACAATTGCAGAGTCGTCTGAGTATTTCTGCAGATTACAGGTCTCAGTCTTATACTGGAAGTGTGAGGTGTACATAGTGAAAAGGAATGGTGAGAGTACAGTCCCTTGTGGAGCTCCCGTGCTGCTGACTAGCTAGTTTGACACACAATTCTTTAATCTCTCAAACTGTGGTCTGTTGGTCAGGTAGTCATTGATCCATCTGATTTTTCAAGCCTCCACCTGTTTCTTCAGGAGTTTCTGACAAAGCAAATCAGGCTGTCTTCTACAACACTGGAACCTTTTTCTGGGTCAGGCTAAGGTTGAAGAGGTGCTGCAGAGTCCCACAGAGCTGCTCTGCACAGGTGTTCAGCACTCCTGAACACCTGTTCAGGGGCTAACACCATCTGGACCTGCAGCCTTGTTTCAGTTCAGTTTCCAGCTGCCTCTTCACCTGACTTTTAAAGACAGACAGGTGGGAGATTGAGATAAAGGGGTAGCAGCATCTTCTGACTTGGTTAAAAACGAAGTTGTGGAAGTAGAAGAGTCAATGACTGAGGTAGAAGATCAAACATCTGCGGTAACAGGACAGGTGTGTGTCACAGGAGAGTGGGATGTCTCCTTGGCTGGGGACAGGAGAGGAGGATGGTGAGCTTGTTCCTGAAATGAACCTGTTGAAGAATGTGTTGAGTTCATTGGGTGTGTCCAGACTTCCATCTATCCAGTCCATCCTGTGCTTAAAGCCTGCAATCTTTTTCATTCCAGGCCAGACATGCCTCATTTTCTTCATCTGAAGTTTGCTCTCATTGTCTCATTTGTGCTATATTGTGAACAACTTCAGTTTTTAATTTGATGAAACAATTATCAAGGAAATCCATTCAAATAAGGCATGCGTAAGTGGTATTAACTGAATAATTTAACAGAAAATTGAGCCTTTTAATAAAAAATATGTGCAATATACAATCTTTCCGAATTCTTAGAAAGTTTACCTTCTATCACACAATATTATAGTGGTTTTGCTAGAAGTATTTTATAAATGTATCTTCTCATTTCAGATGTATTTCCTTAATGAGGTAATTTCAAATTTGGGTAAGTGGTGAATAGTAGGGATAGGTATCGATAACCGGTGCCTTATGACATTAACGGTTGTAACCAGACCGAAAAGCAGCACACATTTTGGTGCCCTATTTTGGTTCTTTTTTTTCCGGATTCTGGGCATGCCATCAGCCAAGAACAATTCACTATATCACCAGAAAAAGTAAACATGGCTATCTTGTTGCAAATAAAAACCTGCTAATAGTTAGGGCTGTCAAAATTAACACACCAACTCGGGTCGATAAATTCTTAGAACTTAAAAAAATGTTTTTTTAAGCAATTAACGCATGCACAGAATAAAGCCTGGTTTACAGTTCAACCCGCAACACATCAGTTCTCCTTCCTAACTTGCCAAACTGCAGATCGTTGTGCAGCAGCAGGTGTTTGTGATCATAAATGACATGTAAGTATATTCTTATTGTTGTATTGGCTTTGTTTTGATAAGATAATATGTTCATACGTTTTCTGTGAGAATTTTCAGTCCGCTTTGGACATCAGCTCACTGTGCGTGGTTCAGTGTTTAAATGTTCCGTAATTTCATAATGTGATGCCACTGTGTTAAAAATGCAAAAGTATTCAGTTAAAGTTATGTTTTCTGACTTAAGTCAGTACTACTTATTAGTGGAAGTAGTTGTGTAACACACAATAGGGGCGTTCATTTCCTGTTGTGACTGACCAGGGTTTTATTTTCTGAGTGTTTACTTATCAGAAAATGGTAAATTGTAACATTTGATTACTAAGTCTATATTACATTTGATTTATGTGATTATTAACACACAATTTTATTTGTATATTTTGGTTAGTTCCACCTTTATTTTTTATTATTTTTCATTTGAGACCACACATACATTGTGGATGTGATTGTGGAATACAAAACAAAAATTAAATTGATATTTCCCATATTTAATTTCAGAGCGACTGCATCTAGATTTTTCCTTCATTTACACTGAAAATTGTAGGTTTTTTGTCATATTTATGAATCGTGATTATTTCACAGCTACCTTGTGATTAATTAGATCAACATTTTTAATAGTTTAACAGTCCTACTAAAACTTTAAAAAGGAGGGTTATTAGACAAAGTTCGTATTTTTTCCATTCTTTAAGCTCTGTTTAAGTACTGGCACCATTTCAAAAGTACAGGTTTGGCACCAGTATCGGATAAAACCTAAACAATACCCATCACTAGTGAGGAAAGTCATCTTAGGTTAACAGTGAGCCAAGTCTTTCAACTGATTTAATAGGTGCTAATTTGTGCCTGGTCATAACAAAATACATTAAGGCAAGGCAAGTTTATTTGTAGAGCACAATTCATACACAAGGCAATTCAAAGTGCTTCACAGTTGCATAAATTAAGAAAACAGATAAACAGAAACAAACACCAACTTAAAAAATATGCATAGGTAAAAAGAACTGTTTTCAGCCTGGATTTAAACATTGTTAGAGTTGAGGCTTGTCTCACATCCTCATGAAGACTGTTCTATATTTTAGCTGCCTGAAACTGAAATGAAGCCTCACTGTGTGTATTGTTGACTCTGGGAACCACCAAGAGACCCCTCCCTGATGTTCTCAGGGCCCGAGATGGTTCATATGTCTCTAACATGTCAGAGATGTACTTTGGTGCCGAATCATGAAAATACTTGTACACAAACAGAGCTGTTTTAAATTCTATTTTTCTAAACGACAGGACACCAGTGCAGAGACTGGACTCGAGCAGCAGTGTTCTGGATGTACTGCAGCTCTCTAACAGCTCAGAGGCCAGTGAGCAGGCCGTTACAGTAGTCTAACCTGATGGAGAGAAAATGCATGGATAAGTCTCTCTAAGTCTGGTTTCGACACTATTCCTCTGATCTTAGTGTACTGCTCTCCTCTAGCAAACAGATAGGAGACCTCATAGTCGTGTAAACAGCATGCTTTTTTAATAGCAAAACTCCCTTCACCCCCGGAACATACATCCGGTCCGTCCCTCAATGTATTGCCCCTCATAAACCCACATAAGTTCCCAATCACATGCCCCCAGCACATCTCCCCCTTTTAGCCGTGTAGTCCCATCTACTTATTACTTCCTTGAACTGTTTGTCATTACAAACCTTTTGAATAATTGAATCTGAAACCCATCACCTGAAATATCCGAGTGAGATATTAATACTTTAGCAAAGGATAGCTGAAAAACATTTATAACCAACTTAACCTTCTCACATCAGCAACATCTTTGGGTGGTGGCGAAATGCCCCTTTTTTCCACATTTCCTGCACTCTGCATCCCGTGCTGCACAGTTATTTTTGGGGTGGAGGGGTGCTTTACCGCAGTGGCTGCATTTATGTCCTTTTTGGTACTCTTTTGGATTCTTTTCAAATCGCTGTGATGGCTGGTTTTGCTTCTGGGGCTTTTTCTTGAACTTTAAAAAGTCCACATTGGCCTCTTTCTTTTCTTTAAAGTTAGTCTCCCTGACCACGGGTTGCTGTTTCTTGATTTCTTCATGTTGTCTTATTTGCACAACTGCTTTTTCTAATGTTAGTGCGTAGTCCATTTGAAGTTTCTCAGACTGTCCATGATGTAATATCCCCACAACTAATCTATCGCAAATCATTTCTTCCTGTAATGATCCATATTGACAGTTCTCTGCCAGCTTGTACACTGAAGAAATTAAATATTCCGCCGATTTCCCACGTTCCTGAAATATTTTGTTAAAGCGGGCTCTTTCATAGATCACGTTGTGTTTTCCAACAAAATACTTATCAAATGCTTCTTTTACGGTCTGGTATTTCTTCATGTCAGCCGTGCTTAATCCTAGCATGCTCAGAATATCAACGACTTTATCACCCATTGTGTACACTAAAGAGTTAACTTGGTATTCCTCCGGCTTACCATCTATATATATATATATATATATATATATATATATATATATATATATATATATATACAGACGTGGACAAAATTGTTGGTACCCTTCATTAAATCAAAGAAAAACTCATAATGGTCACATAAATAACTTTAATCTGACAAAAGTAATAATAAATAAAAATTATATAAATGTTGACCAATGAAAGTCAGACATTGCTTTTCATCCATGCTTCAACGGAATTATTTAAAAAATAAATGCATGAAACAGGCCTGGACAAAAATGATGGTACCCACAACTTAATATTTGGTTGCACAACCTTTTGAGGCAATCACTGCAATCAAATGATTCCTGTAACTGTCAATGAGACTTCTGCACCTCTCAGCAGGTATTTTGGCCCACTCCTCATGAGCAAACTGTTCTAGTTGTTTCCGGTTTGAAGGGCGCCTTTTCCAGACAGCATGTTTCAGCTCCTTCCAAAGATGCTCAATAGGATTGAGATCAGGGCTCATAGAAGGCCAGTGTTTTCCTCTTAGCCCTTCTTGGGTGTTTTTAGCTGTGTGTTTTGGGTCATTTTCCTGTTGTAAGACCCGTGACCTGCGACTGAGACCATGCTTTCTGACACTGGCCAGCACATTTCTCTCTAGAATCCCCTGATAGTCTTGAGATTTCATTGTACCCTGCACAGATTCAAGACACCCTGTGTCAGATGCAGCAAATCAGCCCCAGAACATAACCGAGCCTCCCCCATGTTTCACAGTAGGGACCGTGTTCTTTTCTAGATATGCTTCATTTTTCCGTCTGTGAACATAGAGCTGATGTGCCTTGGCAAAAAGTTAAATTTTTGTCTCATCTGTCCACAGGACATTCTCCCAGAAGCTTTGTGGCTCGTCAGCATGTAGTTTGGCATACTCCAGTCTGTTTTTTTTATGATTTGTTCTCTCCTTGTTCGTCTCCCATGTGACCTCTTTGGCTCAAACAGCGAAGGATGTTCCGATCTGACACTGATGTTCCTTGAGCATAAATTTCAGCTTGGATCTATTTTGAAGTCTTTCTAGGCTCTTTTGTTACCATTTGGATTATTCGTCTCTTTGATATGTCATCAATATTCCTCCTGCAGCCACGTCCAGGGAGGTTGGCTACAGTCCCATGGATCGTACATTACTGAATGACATGTGCAGCTGTAGTCACAGAAACATCTAGCTGCTTGGAGATGGTCTTATAGCCTTTTACAGTTAACATGCTTGTCTATGATTTTCTTTCTCATCTCCTGAGACAACACTTTCCTTTGCTTCCTCTGGTTTATATTGAGTGTGGTACACACCACGTCACCAAACAACGCAGTGACTACCTGGAGTCCTATATATAGGCCCACTGAGTGATTACAGGATTGTAGACACCTGGGATGCTGATTAGTGGACATACCTTGGATTAACATGTCCCTTTGGTCACATTATTTTCATTCTTTTCTAGGGGTACCATCATTTTTGTCCAGGCCTTTTTCATGCATTTATTTTTTAAATAATTCCGTTGAAGCATGGATGAAAAGCAATGTCTGACTTTCATTGGTCAACATTTATATAATTTTTATTTATTATTACTTTTGTCAGATTAAAGTTATTTCTGTGACCATTATGAGTTTTTCTTTTATTTAATGAAGGGTACCAACAATTTTGTCCACGTCTCTCTCTCTCTCTCTCTCTAATATATATAATATATATATATATATATATATATATATATATATATATATATATATATATATATATCGAAATTCAAATCGTATCAAGGATTTGGAGAATTGGGACACCCCTAATATTATATATATATATAACTATCTATAGCCAAATAGATGCATTTTCTCCAAATAACCAACAACTGCTTTTTAAAACAAATGATCGGGAATTCAATAAAAATGTGAATATTAAAAAAATGACCACAAAACAAAAAATTTAAGTGAAAAATAAACACTAGTAGCACTAGCAGTTTTTAGCATTGTAGATGTTTCAGAATTTACATCAAAATCAAATTTTAGATAAAAACAGAGTGTGTATATTATGTTCAGTGATATCATTGATTAGGAAATACTTTCCTAACAAAGTTATGATATTTAATTATGCCAGTTTAAGAGATTTATTGGTAGTTTTCAAATTCTTCTGACAGGTGATATTTTTGATATTTATTTTAATGCGGGAGGATTTGATTTTATGAGTTCTTCTCTTTATAGTCACATGAATGCTCCTTTGCTGGTAACCAGACAGGTCCTGGATGGGGAGGGTTCTGGAGTTAGTGTCTGGAAACCTTTCACATCAGACATCAGTCATTACCTGTGGTGGGAAGGGAGAATCATTTCCAACAGACCTCTGATTTAATGAGAGTCTTGGAGGTAGTTGAGTAGCCTTCGTAATCTGTTCTTTCAGTTTCTGAAAGAAATCCAGTGGTGAGCCAAAATATAGTCTGCTAATTCGTCCCTCCGCTAATCAGTTTCTTTATGAGTGGGGAGTTTATGTTAATTGAAGCTGTCTTCACTCTTCTCAGAGCTTATGTCATATGATCCTGCATGGATAATACGTTTCTTTAATCCTGGATGAAGACCAATGATAGAAGGAATCTTCTCTGTAATTTCTCTGACAGAGTTCTTCGGGTAGCTGTAGACACTAGTGTTTTCGCTGCAAAAGTTTTCAATCCCATCTACTGAACCATCATGAATTATCAGAACTTTTGCTGGGGAGGTTGTTACTTTATGACACTCCTGGATTTTTCTTTTTAATGGGTGTTTCTGGGTGTTGCCTTGACATGTATTTGGGGATTTCTTACTCTCCTTTATTTTTTGCTAAATTTTTCCTGCTGGCCTTGACTAGTTGCGGGGGCTTTGTCTTGCAGAGAGTCAAGGGCTGTAAATCTATTTTTTAGAGAAATTCCAGGGGGAGAGACGTCACTTGCTTTGACTTGGAGCGTCTTTTTCTGCTTTTAGTTTTAGTTAGGAACATGTGTGGATGTATTTTCAGAGCTTCATTTTGGACAGTTTTCCTCATAGTTTGAGTTAGTTGTCTTTCCCGTTCCGCACTTCGGGGATGGAGTAGTGTTGTTCTGTCCATATCCAGCATTGATCTCAACGTTTTTTTTTCCAGAAGGTGTAATTTTGCCTCCATACTCTGGAGCTGTTTCTTCAAGACATTCTATCTTTGGAGCATTTTATCAAAGTTCTTGGCTGAGCAGTAAGCCATGTCGTTAATCCACAGTCCCAAGTACATCATACTCAAACAGTGACCAGTGCTGTACAGAAACTGGTACAAAATTCTTGGGCATAGCTCAGCTTTATACAATAACAATGACGCGTCAACAATATCACAATTGTGGGCCAGTCCTTTGTAAGGCCACACAAGCTTTACATGATTCAGTCATGTGATGGTTTCAGCTAGGTGACCTTGTTTTCTTTGATGCTGCTTCCAGGAACAGTGGCTCAAAAGTGATATAACCCAACTCTTCAGGGTCAGAGACTGACTTGTCATTTGGTCCTGACACAGGGTGTTCCAGATTATTATCCCAACCCCTCTACAGGCATCTCTTTTTAACGGGCAATGTTTCTACCTCCACACAACCCCTTCTGAATACAAGGTTTGACATTCAGTATAATGTATTTTAAGTAAAATTCAAAATAGGCATAAAAGTCACATTTCTTCACATTGCACTTCTAATTTACATTATTATACACTTTAATAATTATGGATATGCAATATTGGTTGATAAGGACCTATTACTAGGGTTAGGATTAGGGATTAAGATTACTTATCCTTTGAGTTATGAGGTAGGTTGTCTGTGTTTGGTGGTTATTGTCTCCACACCATCATAGAAATGGCAATGCACGGGAATGAAGAATCTGCCTTGACCCTTGCGATTGTGCAGTATAAGATTGTGAGGAGTACCAGAAAACGTATCTCTCTAGTGACTCCTTTCCTGGTGGCGTCACACTAGAAATGGTCCTTTCTCCCGAAAACAAATATTTAATTAAATATTTGTTTGATATAAATATTTGTAGCGAACACGTTATTTGTGCCTTTTTGAAGACCGTATTTGGGTTCAGATCCCCCCCTAATTGGCACCTTGAAGTAGAGTTTCTTATTTGACTGAGAATTGTGATGCCTTGATATTTGAAACCTCCTTTACTGGCATGCCAATTACAATAGCAACACATTGTCAAGATCTTACTTCAGAACCAATTCTGTTGACTACTGACACGATGCCACTAGGGAACTTTTACCTAGCTCATTAACCTCTGCCATAATAACGGACTCACTTTCCCTCCATGGGCTCAGACTGCCTCCTCCACAAAGGACATGGTTTAAACCCCATTAAATTTCTTACCACACGTGCATTATTGTTTTTTTGCTCATCTGTTCAGTAGAATAGGAAAATAGTTAATTATAGTAATGATAGTCACTTTAACTCTCCAATAAAAGTACTTTTATATTATTCCATAACACCTCCTTTGGTTTGACAGAATCAAAACGCTTAATTAATAATTTTATAGAAAATTATATAGTAATTTTATAGAAACATAAAACATAAAATGTCAAAATATTTTTGAACAAATAACGTCTTTGCTCATAGAAGTTTAATTCTATAGCATCTCCTTTTCTAAACTTTCTTCTACGTTTTGTCACTTGCATCCTCTGCCATTGAACCAAACATGTGCGGATACTGTAAATGGAAAACTCCAACACAAACATTTCAGTGAATATGCAAACAGACAGTGTAGACAGATGCTCCCCGTCCCACAAACACAGCCAGACATTGCTGATGCAAAGGTGTAGAAACGATAGCAGTTACTGTGTGAGGTGGAGATAATGGTAACCCCCCCCCCACCCCCCACCCCCACCGCCACCACCCTATTTTAACTGCCTTTGCTCTGTATCCATGGCATCTGCTCTGCAGTCATTAATCATACGAGAGGTGGGAAAGATGCTGCCACTTGAAATGAAGTTTAAGTTAGTTTAACAGCTTTTTGGGTTTCTTTCCCATCTACACTCGGCTACACTGCTTGTTAGACTTCTTTTGTCTTTAACATTATGTCACATTGTGGTTCAATGAGGGGTACAAGGCCATCTGGTGGGGGATTACACCTCTGACCTAGGGGAAAATATCTAATCTGTTAACCTCCTGCGTGTATGTTACACATAACTGAGGCTTGACAAAGCAGTCACCTCCAGGTGAAATATCTCAACACAGTTTGGGATTTTCTACACATGGTTGATGCTTAAGGTGCAACCACACCACACCATACTGTTGTAATGCCAGAGTCCTTTGAGATCAGCATAGACTGTGTTCTGCTCATGACTTTAGAAGAGTATGATGCCCTGTCCACACATAGCCAGGTATCATCCATACGTAAACTGAGATTTTCTGCACCAAAAAAATATATTTTTTAAAACTCTGGCAAAAGTGGAGATCTACGTTTTCTCCGTTTTCAGTATCTGTGTGTGGATGGATGAAAACAGAGTTTTAAGTGCCATAACATCAATATCCGCCACAAAAACTGTTCCTACATCACTTGTGTGACCTGTGTTTACACTCAGAAACAGTATTTATGCCCTCAGAGCTGTGTTGGTATCCTCAATTGTCAAAGCATGGTTTGTTTTTTTGCTCTTAGAGCTCTGTTACTGGTACGTGCTGAAGATAGAGGATAGAAAGTTACTCTGAGCGGATAGGATTTGGGAGAACTACTACCTCCTACAGGTTTGCCACATCTATGAATGTGCTGAAAAACGCATTTATCCGGTTATGTGTCGATGGAGATTTTTTTTCCCTAAAGGAGCGGAGGAAGATCTTCGTAAAAAAAAAAAAAAAAAAACCCGGCTATGTGTGGACATGGCCTGAGATTTCCATTCTCTCATTGCTCCGCATCTGGTCCCTTTAAAATGGGTGTGGATATGTTTGTTTCGTTTGGGAGGGAACTAAAGGCGTTCATTAAAGACACATTATTGTTGCTAATATATATGTGCTGAAAGTCACAAGGGTAAGCATTTGATTGTCCAAGGACAAAATCAGCAGGCCTCTGCAGAAGCTAAGATTCCAGAGAAAAGAGTAGAACCTCTCTAATTCAGCCCTTCAAGAATAATTATTGGGGGAAAATTACAAAATTAAAATTCTGTTTTATATCATTTTAATTTACACAGTTTCCTTTTAAATCATCTATAGCATTACTGTTCTGTTCTGAAGAGAGGTTTAGTAGAGAATAAACATAGCACTTTTGTTTAAATTCTATTAGTGATTGCTAGCTAGCATAGTTAGAGGTTCGTGAAAGGCAGGTTGCTCCACTTGTGTCGCCAACTATCTCTGACAGAAAGTAGTTGAAGATTACCCAGACAATTACTAGATGACATCACATGCTAATTTACATAATAATTTATGTCATCACTAACGTGGTGGTCTTCATTTACTTCTACATCCAATACAAATAAAACCCGTTTAAATTGAAAACTGTCTGCAACACCATTCTGTTCAGACATATCAAAATAAAATAATCAATAGAACAGAAAAAGACAGCTTTAAAAGGTCAAAAAAAGATGGCAAGAAGAAAAACATTGTTTTGGCTTTCAAAGGAAAGTTGGTAAAATGAGGAAAACAGGGCATAACAGAAAGGAGGAAATAATTATATGTAGATTATATTATATCTAGATTTTTGACTGAAGTATACTGTTGAGAGAATAGAAGTGGTACCAAATTTACAAGGTATCAAATTACATCTGGACATCCAATACCTTTTAAGTAAAATTTATAGTTCTGAAAAAAAAAACAAAAAAAAACATTACAGTGGGGAGAACAAGTATTTGATAGATTGATGATTTTTTAAGTTTTCCCACTTCCAAAGCATATAGAGGTCTGTAATTTTTATCAAATGTACTCTTCAACTGTGAGGGACAAAATCTAAACCAAACATGCAGAAAATCATAGTGGATGATTTTTAAATAGTTAATTTCCATTTTATTGCATAGGTATATGATCACCTATCAACCAGAAACAATTTAGGCTCCCACTGATCTGTTAGTTATTCTTTAAGAACCCCTCCTATTCTCCATTCATTACCTGTATTAACTGCACCTGTTGAACTTGTTACCTGCATTAAATACACCTGTCCACACACTTAAACAAAACCCCACCTCTCCACACTGGCCAAGACTAGAGAGCTGTGCAAGGCAAGGCCAGGCAAGGCAAGACAAGGCAATTTTATTTGTATAGTACACTTTCAACACACGATAATTCAAGGTGCTTTACATGATTTGGTGGAAAAGAAACCAAACATATACTAAACATAGAAGGTAAAAACAGACATAGTAGAAAATTTAAAGGACAAACCAAGAGAATCAAAAAAACAAAAGAACATTTAGCATTTGATTAAAAACAGCAATTTATGAAAAGCATAAAAAAAAATTATGTCTGTCTTTTTCTGTACAAAGGGATAAAATTGTATACCTGCAGAAGGCTGGGATGTGCTACAGGACAACAGGCAAACAGCTTGGTAAGAAGGCAACAACTGTACGTGCAATAATTAGAAAAAGGAAGAAGTTCAAGACGTCGGTCAATCTCCCTCGGTCTGGAGCGCTTTGCAATGTCTCTTCTTGTGGGGCATCAATGATCATGAGGACAGTGACGGATGAGCCCAGAACTACACAGCAGGACCTGGTCAATGATCTGAATAAAGCTGGGACCACAGTCTAAAAAAAACAACACATTAGTAATGCACTCTGGCGTCATGGATTAAAATGCTTAAGTGCACCCAAGGTCCCCCTGCTCAGGCCAGTGCATGTCAAGGCCTGTCTGAAGTTTGCCAATTACCATCTGGATGATCCAACGGAGAAATAGGAGAGGTCATGTAGTCTGATGATACAAAAGTGTTGCTTTTTGGTCTAAACTCCCCTCGCCGTGTTTGGAGAAAGAAGAAGTACGAGTACAATCCCAAGAACAGCATCCCAACTGTAAAGTATGGAGGTGAAACCATCATTCTTTGGGGATGCTTTTCTGCACAGAACTTGACACACTATAGTCTTTAAACTTTTTGTATTAAAAACAACAGCAAGTAAAAGTATCTATCACAGTGTTGGTACATCTTGATTAGTCTGGAACCATGAGAAGGTTTCGGAAAACGGCAAAAATAAAAAAGGTCTTCACGGATACTAAGGAAGGCTTGATAATTTAGAGCAAATTGCTGCAGAACTAGAAGCCAAGCAGTGTCATACTTATAACAAAGCACATTTCAAAGGCTAGAGGATATCCTAATGATAAAAAGTACAACTTGCCATGTGTTAAACATAAAAGGAAAAAGCTGCAGTTGCCTTTGCTGTGTTTTTCTTTAATTCAACAATTTGACAGAATGAAACTCAAAGAGTTTTGTTGGGTTTATCCCCTGACCTTCATAATAGCAACTTTTAACTTTCCACATTCCCGCCTCCACCACTTAATCACAAAATGATTCATTTTTCATTGCATTCATTTTCACCTGAAAGATACCAGCAGGACAGCAAGAACACCTTTAATTTAATATTCATTCCCTGCTGCTATGGACTGGCGACCTGTCCAGGGTGTACCCTGCCTCTCACCTCATGACTGCTGGAGATAGGCATAAGCCCCTGGCAAACCTTTGAGGCTAAGCGGAATACATCATGGATGGATGGTTTCATTCATTCCCTGATTATCCTTTAAGACACAAAGCCATGTTAAATCTATAGAGTTTCTTTGCTTATGTATGTAGACAGAATGCTCCAACATTATACCATATAATTGTACCCCCAACAGATTTAGATATTCAGCCCCTTCTTTTGAATCAAAATAGTCTCATAAAGAATGTATAATCTATACACTCGCTCTGAAAGATTTATTGACAATTATTTTCATATGCAAGCAGTTTGCTCCATCAAATGCACTTGTTTATTCCCTGAGCTTCTTGGAGGAGGTTAAAAATGAATAGGCATAATTGTGAACAAAAGCACAGCTTCATGGGAGTTGCTCAGTCAAATATAACTTTGCTAACTGATCCATTGTAACTCTGTATGCACAGCAAACTTCTTTCTGCTGCTTTCATTAAAAAGACTAACATGACTACATAAGGTTGGAGAAGAATGGTCACCATTGTTGCATGATTGAATTCAACATATTGACAAAAATGTTTAATTTGAATTCACATCATTTTATATAAATAAATTACTCAAAACACCGTAATCAATCCCCCACTTGCAGTACACAGGACTATACTTTTATTATTTTATTTTTTTAATCAGGTTTGAACATATCAGGACAAAATCAAAATAAAGTTTACACAAAAAACCTTTTACTTCAATCTGAAACATACAAAAAATATACAACAGATTTTAACTGTTTTAAAAAATCTAAGCAGGCAGCGCAGAGCTTTAAAAAACAAAACTGTCACAATTAAAACAAAACCCAGCTACAAAACAAAGTAGCTGTTAATAAAGAACAGAAAAAAAAATTAAAGTATAACACAGGTCACTTTCTACAAGCCAGAAGCTCCCACATAACTTAGTACCAACAGGCTAACAGCAGAATCTAAACAGCAAGGTCCACATAAAAATCTTAACATTCAGCTAAACAGCTAAATAAAAGCAAGACAGTCACTCAAACACCGAACAAAAAAGGGGCAAGCTGCTCTAACAAAGACATAGCTGCACTTTCCTATAAGGAAGTCCGTGTTAAATAGGGTGGCATCTATGGTGTCAAATCGGGATCAGCATAAAGTGAATGAAAAAAACAGATTGTAAACTTGAAAAATAGACATTGTAAATTTGATTTCTTTTTTTGCAAATTTGAAAACAGTTTTGAACTTGAAAAATAGACATTGTAAATTTGAAAAAAAAAGTATAAACTTGAAAAAAAACTGTAAATTTGAAAAACAAAAATATATTGTAAATTTGAATAAATATTGAAAACTTGAATACAAAATCTATAAACCTAAAACTGTAACCAAATGGAAAAATTTTTTTATTTAAAACAACTCCTGTTTTGTATTTTCAATCTTTTTTGGCCAGTTTTTACATTTCTTTTCCCCTTTGCTTTCAGTCCTCAGTTTGCAGTTTCAATTCAGACTTTTCGTTTTCGTAGTTCAGCCTAATTTTGCGTGGGGGCGGGTCTTAGAGCCCATTGGCTACTGGGGACATGATCGGCATCATGTGAAAGAGTTTATGTTGACGTAATTTCCGCCCCAGAACAGCGTATGTTGTTGGCACCACCTGTGTCGTCTCGGTCGGTTCGTGTACATTCAGGCAGTTTGTTTTTTCTTTTCAAACAAAAAAAGAAAAAAAACAAAAACACACTCGTTTTTTGTTTTTTCATTTTTTCATTTTTTGTTTCACACGAAAAAACGAACTGCCTGAATGTACACGGACTGACCGAGACGACACAGGTGGATCACGAACCCTTATCTGATTTTTCGTTTTGGATCACAAACGGCATCACAGACTGCATTACGGACTACATCAACTTCTGTGTGGACAACATCGTACTCATCATAACGGTACAATGTTTTTCCAACAAAAAGTCATGGATGAATCCTCAAATAAAGCCTCTCATCAAGGAGAAGAAGAGAGCATTCAGATCAGACAAGAAGAAGCTGAAAGTTGTGAAATGAAATGGAAGATCAGGCAAGGAAAAGACAACTACCATAGGAAGATGGAAGAGCAGCTACAACAGGACATCAGAATAATTTCAGGACAAAAACCAACCCCCCAGGCTGCAGGAGACTAGGAGTGGGTGAATGACCTGAATAAAAAATGTAATAGGTTTGACCAACCACCTATCCCTCTCCCAGCATTGTCCCACATGCTGCAATCTCCCTCATCTTCAGGAGCTGCCTGTCTTTCATCTCAGTACTTCACATCTCTCAGCTCCCAGCCATCACACCCATCCCCGGCTTCTGAGGACTCCAACATACATTCCTCTCCACCGACCACCATATTGTCCCTTTCAGCACTACAAGTGAGGAAAGAACTCCTTAAGATCAAAGTGCGGAAGGCTGCATGTCCAAATTGCATCAGCTCCAGGCTCCTGAGGTGCTGCGCAGATTAACTGTGTTGAATTTTAGGATATCTGTTCAACCTGAGCCTGATGCTGGGGAAAGCACCACAGCTGTGGAAGACCTCCTATGTGGTACCAGTACCAAAGACCTCCCACCCCAAGGACCTCAGCAGCTACAGGCCGAAGAGGTGGATGTCATGACCGGAGAAGATGATGCGGGTCTGGTGTGGAGTGCCAACAAGAATGGCTTCTGTTTTTGAATTGTTGAGTTGCAAAAAGTTAGCCACCGTCCATGCCTTTATCTCCTCCAGGCAGGTGGAAAGTGTGCAAAGGGCTGCAGAGGGGTTTGGATTAGTTTTGATGTAAAGTTGTGTGTCATCAGCGTAGCAATGAAAAGATATTCCATGCCGCCTGATGACATGACCAAGGGGAGGCATGTAAAGCACGAAAAGGGTGGGGCAAAGGAATGATTCTTGAGGTGAGTGTGTCCAATTCAGCACCACCCAGCGATACATACTTTGTTCTGTCAGTGAGATATGATCTCAACCAGGCCAGTTAAGTTTCAGAGAGTCCAATGGAGGAGTAGAGGTGTTGTAGAAGAATGTGGTGGTCCATGGTGTCAAATGCTGCGGCGAGGTCAAGAAGGATGAGAAGTGATGGAGAGCCAGCATCAGCAATTAGTAGTAGGTCATTAGTGACCCTGACCAAGGCAGTTTCTGTACTGTGGCCAGAGCGAAAACCAGACTGGAACTTCTCATAAAGACTGTTGGTTATAAGGTGGTTGTGGAGTTGGGCAGAAACGACCTTTTCCAACACCCATCCATCCATCCATCCAGTTTCTGAACCGCTTAATCCTCAATGGGTCGTGGGGGGGGCTGGTGCCTATTTCCAGCTGTCAATGGGCGAGAGGCGGGGTACACCCTGGACAGATCGCCAGTCCATCACAGCTTTTCCAACACCTTTGACAGAAAATAGGAAGGTGGACATGGGGCTGTAGTTGATACTTGGTACTACCAGGTCAAGGCTGGGCTTTTTGAGTAGCAGCTTAATGACAGCAGTTTTAGAGACGTTGGGACAATACCGGACCAGAGGGGACTGATTGATAATTTAGGTGATCATGGGACTTATTACAGAGGAGTCATTTTTTTTAAATCACGGCTGAGGGAAATGGGACCAGGTCACAGGTGGAGGTCTTCAACTTCCTTAGGAAGTCCTCAATCTCATGCTGAGTGATGTCCATGAAACCGCGTGCAGTCAAAGGTGAAAGACATAGAAGACTAATGTCACAAAATCTGAAAAAGGAAATAATTTATTTACAGAAAAAAGGTGAGGGCAACAAGAACATCAGCAAAGCCTTACATATTAGTCAAAAAACTGCAGCAAAAGTAATCCAAAAGTGCAACCATAGGCGTCATTTTAACTGGGGACGCTGGGGACATGTCCCCAGCAATATTTATGTTTGACGGGTTTGTCCACACCAAACCTGATGCAGAAATTTTTACTGACCTAACAGTCACTTCTACTTCCAGCAAAGTTTCCGCATCAGTATCTAAACAGAATAATTATTTAATTCACTCCATTCCAGTTTCTTATGCAGTCATGTTTCTTTTTGCTCATATGCTACAGAAGAGCTGAAGATCTTTGCCTGAACCCAACCGGGCTTATTTTCTATCATTGTCCTCGGTCTCAGGTCAGGCTCAGGCTTCAGGGGTCAGCTGATCATCTTATTAACGCGTTCATTTATAATAAAGCTCTGCAGTGGGCCACCAACACTACACCGAAACTACCTGTCAAGCTGTTATCAGCACACGGCATGCTTCATAATGTGAAAGACCCACTGCTCTCAGATCAAAACAGAAAACATGCTTCAACTGTTGCGCTGTGCTCTCAGAGAAAATGCTGAAGAGTAAATGCACTATTATCCCAAGTTTCAAGTTGCAGAAGTCTCCTGCATTTATATACCAGCTCCCTGATGCCCACAAGTCAGATACAATCTCCTGAAATCTGGAGCAAGCGGTCAAGAGCGCACACAGAGATGCATGCAGGCAACAGAAGCAAGCGGTTAAAGCTTCATATAGCTGCAGACTAGGCCTGGGCGGTATACCAGTTCATACCGAAAACCGGTGTTTATTTTCGTTATTATATGAATTTTTAATATACCCCTATACCGTTGAATACTTCTGACACCTTCCGGAACGTCTAATGAGGGCAAGTGTTTCAACCAGGACCGATTTCACTGCTACACGCTCTTCAACACAGTGTAGAAAATAACGTTTTTTACTAAGTACAGCTGCTGGCAGGAGTGAAGCACACAATTTTGATGAAGTAATTCCAACAAAGAGGAGCCTTGTCTATAGTTTAAAAAGTTTATCGGCTTTATAATGTCAAATGAGAACCGAACGGCATACCTTTTACAAACCCTATTGAGAGTAACCAGTAGGGGGATGTTTTGAGCGCTATTTGACCGTCTGTAGGTAAACGCGATCAATTGAGGCAAAACCAGTAGGAAAGAAATCATTAATAGCGGTAAATATGTTTTAAATACCATTTACGATACTTCTGCCGTCTTTTTTTCTGTTATCTGAATATTAACCAGCTTATAATCATGTAGGGTCGCCATGTTTATTTTACTTCTTCTTTGGCGAAATCCGATCTGAGTCTATACTCGGCCCCCTAGTGGGATTCTTCAGTACTACATGCAAAGCAAATTGGAAGACACAATTTGTTGCTTGCGCCAACGTGAGGTTTAAAAAAAATTATACATTCAGCCTAAGAACATCAAGAATGCCTACTAGAATCATAATCATTTTAATTATTTTCATATCTTTCACCTGTGTCTGGAAAAAAACAATATGATACAGTCCATTTGGCAGTAAAATGGGCTATTTAAAGCACATTTTTATATTCTTCATTCTTATAAGATATTGTGGATATGAACGGTCTTGTATGGCAAAAAAATATCGTTAAATACCGCAATACCGTTATGTTTTTTCAAAATTTTGCCATACCGCCCACCCGTACTGCAGACTAAACAAAAAGATTAGAAACCAACATGCCTTGAAATTATTATTCATTTATCATTTTAGGCACCAGATAACAGGCCTATTTGATCAGAGTTTCAAACATTTGTCCAGTAAATTGAAAACCTGCCCATCACAGTGCCCATTGCCCGTTTATTTCTAGCAGAATAATGGCGGGCTGTAATCGGGCTCTGAATTTAATAATCTGTCAATGAAAATATATTCTTCATGCTCAGGCTGAACTCTCTCAGGCTATTGGTTGGGCCGAACTTTTTAAGGCTCGATTACCGCTCTATGCTACAGCTTTCTTTGCAGTAGATATCTCATGTTTTAAAAGACTGGTAGTCAGCTACAGGGCAGAGTCCTACAGTACATGTCACTGTTACCTGTTTCAAGATGGAAAAAATAAAGTTATACAGTTCTCTTGCTATAACGCAGGTCCATCTTTTGCTGCTTCGTTTTGCTGTAACGTTCTGTGTCCTAAATGATTGAAGGCAATTGTCAAACTCCTACGGTCATGTCTCCCGTGTTTTCCAAATTTATCATGTCTGGTTATAATAATCTTCTCATCCAGAAGGAAAAACAACACAAAACAACTACCAATAATTATGTTCCTCACTCGGAAACGACAACTGTTCAGAGACCTTCGGTGGAAAAAGACGCATCGAGCGGCGTAACAGCGGAAAGACTGTAATGCATATTAATACATTTATGTTTTAAATATATGAAGGTTTTAGTATTAACACTATTGAAAAATAGCAGTAAATGTTCATTTTTGTCTTGGAAAAGTGTAAAAAAGTGTGTGGCGAGGGGTTTTACAGCCTGAAACACATAATTGTAAAAAATAAGACTTCTATTAAGACGACTACTTTGCATATTTCACCTGATGCAGGTTATTTTTAGAACCCCCACAATAAATGAGGGACTATTGTAAAATAAATTTAATGGGTCTGGTTTCTTTACTTCAGTTGGGTTGGTAGAACATTTTAATTGAATATTTATGGTTTTTTAAGACTCCCTAAGACTGTGAAAGTAAATAGTAAATACAATTTATCTAGGCTTGTGAATCCATTTCCCCCTCAAGAACAAATGGATAAGAGAAAGTATGTTTTGATTAAGTTATAAAGCCTTTTACTAGAAGCACAGCTCATAGAATACACTAAAAACACATAGAAACAAACACAGCAGCCTTTTTTGTTATTTTTTTAAACCTCCTTGTGTGCAAAATCACCAAAAGAACAGATTAGATAAATTATCCTTTCAATATAAAGCATTCAGTGGCCAAATGCTGCATTAACTACTGATTGAAGCGACTATAGAACACTGTTCTGGTGAAGCGATCTCTGGCTCTTAAGCCTAGTTTATGCTTCTTCGTTTTGACGGAGACCAATTGACGCAACGTCATTACATGGTGACGCAAGAGCTCTCCATCACCTACGCAAGTACAGTCCCATACTTTAACTATCCGTCAACGGAGAGTGTATGCATCTGAGTGGTCAGTTTCAGTCACAGCCATCGATTGCTTCACCGGAATGGTCCTTTATAGTCGCTGTAATTAGTAGTTAATGCAGCGTATGGCCACTTCATGCTTTATATTGAAAGGATAATTTATTTAATCTGTTTTTTTGGTGATTGTGAACACAAAGAGGTGTAAGAAAACAACAGAAAAGGCAGCTGTGTTTTTTTCAATGTGCTCTTAGAGTATTTGTGAGCTGCACTTCTAGTAAAAAGCTTTACAGCTTAATCAAAACGTACTTTCTGTCGTCCATTATTCCTTGAGGAAGAAATGCATTCACAAGCCAAGAAAAAAACTGAAACAACGCTGTGATAGTAGGCCAAGATGCCATGAAAAGTTAACACCCCCTGCTGTCCTGGTTGAGCATAGCTGAAATAGCAATGGAGAGGAAAAAAACGGGGAACCATAAACAAAAAACGTCTCCTTCAATACGTCTGACATGTATTCCCCTATACCGTATTTTGTGATGGTATTGATGTAATTTGTTTTTCACTCTAAGAAATAACTGAATTTGCCAAGAAATACATATTTAGGTCTGTCTTATGACAATTTTAAAATCAGATGTTACTCAGTACTCAAGCAGCCTGTTTACCAAAATGTTTTTCAGTCCTATTTGAATAGCATGTTGGGTGGATACCTTTACTCAAGTAAAAATATGTTGAGCTACTGCTACTATTACTTGAGTACAACTTTTGTGTACTTTACCCAAATCTGTTCATATCTTTCATCTAGGGAAAAAAGAAGAATTAGCAACATTGTTTATGCCATTGTAAATACAGCACCATCACCAAAACATTTGACCATCTCTGAAATACTTTTTACTTTTATTGTTATTTTGGTCAAACTTTTTTCATATTTGTATTTATTAGATTTATAAAAATAAAATTTTCTATGTTCAGCTTTGAATCTTGTCAGCCTCTGTTTATGGATCATATCCAGTCCTGGTGGAGAAAAAAACACAGGAAAATTAGAATTATGTAATTTTCTTCCACTAAAATGGAGAGGGCATTTGGTTATCATCATTACCTGTCCTCTGCGTTGCTGTGTCTGCACCAACTCAGCTGTAGGACGAGGGATGATCCCGGAGAGAGGACCCAGGGCCCTGGGGTCATCTGCCTGAATTCTTCTCCTTTTTGGGAGTCCCCCTGCTGAGCTGAGGTGCTTCTGCAGTATTCTTGCATGCAGCTCTGGGATGTAGCCATAGTCCTTGGTCTCTTTCACAGTGTGAACAGTGTAACACTGCGAGCTCCATTGATTTGATGCTACACAGAACGAAAACATTAGAGCCTACATCAGTTACAAAAAATAGGCTAACTATTCATCATAATATAAAAGCTACGCACGTTTACCTTGCTTCCAATAATTTTATTTCTTAATCTTCTTTTAGAGATTGAACTCCTGCAGCCTGGAAGTCATCCCTGTAGATAAGTAAGAAATGTATTTATTGTATGTTATATGGAGACAATAACCTGGAACAAGAGTTGCATTTTGTTTACCAGTCAAATTAACTATTAGACACCCCTGCACTGACTGAACTGGTTGGATGGGTCCCTGAAAAAACTGCTGGAGATGGCCGATAGGGTGTTGATGTGAGTGGTGCTTCAGATGCTGTGTGCTTCTCAAAACTAAAACAACACAGCAACTTTTACTGATCTAATCATAATGTGAACACGTCTACAAATGACAGTCAGTAACATACACACTTTATTTGATTAGCGACATAGTTTTACTAAGTTTAGATAGACATCTTAGTTCCTTCTCACAATTCCAACTTAGCTAATCAATGTAATCAGCTGTGAGCACGCCAGACAAGCCGAATAAGAAAAGTGTTCCTACTAATAGCAATGTAACGAATTCTTACCTTTCAAGTAAAAATGACGCCAGCTGCGGGTCTCTTTTCATACCGAGTGATTCTCTTAGCATTTTCCACTTCTCAAACGCGCCGACATTTATTCTTGTTTTTTGCCTACATCGATCCGATTCCAGTTTCGCCCTCTTTGTCGCGTTGGAATACACTCTGGTTTTCTTGGTTATCTTGGTTGGCGTCTGGGCTGGAGCGTGCTTGAAGCAGCTCTCTTCTTACTCTCGACAAAATCCATGCTTGCAATGCTAGCTCTGCGACTTTGGCTAACAGTAAATGCTACGCCCGAGCCTGAACGCGGATGACGTAAAGTATTCACACACTAGGCTGCCTCCAAGAGGCGCTGAGGGAGCGCTGCTGTTTCGACCCGAACAGTAATTATTAATAACTAATAAAGGGATTTTACAGGCATATAGAGTCAACCAAGGTGAAAAGGCCAGGGCTCTTTTTACTGACCAGGACATTGCTGGATCATATATGAGGAATACATTTTGCATTTTTATAAATTTTTTTGCTGTTAAACTTCCTTAGAGTCCCTTTAACTTATTTTTTTTAAAGAAATCTGACAATGCAGTAAAGCAAGGATAATGAATCTTTCCTCTAGGGATGTTGTCTCTCTGGGATACCCACTTTGAGATCTGTCGTTGCTTTTGTCAGTTACAAAACTTGTATGTTTTATCCAATGTTCTAAAATGATACCAATGCTGTCAGTCTGCATCCTGGAAGACCAGCTTTCAGTTAACGTATGCCACAGGCCTTATCCTGAAGATACAAATGTAGCATGTTTATACATGAAGCATACACAATGTCAGTTGCAAGATCCATGCCCAGACATGCTACCAATAACGTCCTAGTCAGATGCCAGTCACACATTCATAGAGTTTCAATATCTCACAGTATTGAAATACTACGATATTGTCAGAGGATAGTCTGTCTCATGAAGCACTATTCACTTGCTGCATGTGACTCTGGTGAAATTGTTTTCTGAGTTCCAGATGGGAAGGAGGGTGAGTTTAGCTTGAAAGTCAGATCAAACGATGCTCTCAACTTTTATGGAATCTGTTCCTCTGCTAATATCAAGAAATTAAAGAATAATACAGCAAAAAATAGTAACAAAATGACACTTTCTTCACAAATTGATTGTCTTGTTACAACTTACCACTTACATGCAACTATTGTATTGTACTTTATTGTGGGTTCAGAGCTTATTTGTTTAAGTATATTTCTCTCCTAAAGTTCTCCTGAAGCTAGAAAAGGTGTCTGCTGTGTAACTGGTTTTAATTTGCCTATTCCTCCTGACAGAACTGGTATAACTGAGCCGAGTTTGTAGGCCGCCTTGCCTGACACTTCTTTTCACTTCTGCCCATGCATTTTCAATGGGATCTAGATCTGGGCTCTGTGATGGCCACTCCAAAACATTGACTTGGTTATCCTTATCATTGTGGCCAAACAGTTCAATCTTAGTCTCATAAGACCAAAAAATAAGGTATTTATCCTTGTGTGCCTTAGCAAACTTTAGTCTGGCTTTTTTGTGTTTCCTTTGGAGTAGAGGCTTCTTTCTTGCAGAGCAGCCTTTCAGCCCTCTTCTATACAGTACTCGTTTCACTGTGGATAATGAAACACTTTTACCATCTTCAGCCAGCATCTTCACAAGGTCTTTTGCTTTAGTCCTTGGGTTGTTCTGGACATATCGGACCAAACTGCGTTCATCTCTGGGACCCAGAATCCGTCTCCTTCCAGAGCAATATGATGGTTGGATGTTCCAATCATGCTTATACTCGCGTATAATTGTCTGAACGGATGAACGTGGCACCTGCAGGCATCTGGAAATTGCACCCAAGGATGAACCAGACTTGTGCAAGTCCACAATTCTCTTCCTGATCTATTGACTGATTTCTTATGATTTTCGCATGATGATTCACAAGGACGCAGTGTGTCCTTAAATACATCCACAGGTGGGTCTCTAATTAACTCAAATGAGGTCAATTAACCTATCAGAAGCTTCCAAAGAGATTGCATCATTAATTGGCTTTCCCAAATTGTTTAAAGGCATAGTGATCATAGTGTATGTAAACTTCTGACTTTGAAAAAAGTGATTAGAAATGTCTGAAAAAATCCTCCTCCTTTTATTTGGACATTTAGTAGTAAGAAATAATTGTATTAATTTTAATAGACCTAGAATAGGAAAAGTTTATTCCGATTTCATGTTGGACAGGGAGAAAAAAAAGGATAAGTGCGTTTCCACATAGAGTATGTAAAGTTTTGGTTTCGACTGTATATAACTGATTTGGATCTAAAAAGTAATAATAAAAAAATAAAACAAATATTTTAGATGTACGTAAGCCCGATAGCTACAGTTAGTTGAGTTACATTTAACTGGAAATGTACCCCCGAAGTAGCTGCTGCCGGCTGCTAATGAGCTGTATTGTGAGAAATTTTTGACTGAGAAAAGGCATCAAGGCACTTCTGATGTATCCATGGACAGTTAGCTAAACGGCTAACAAACGGAGGGCAGATTCCTCAGTATCACGTGAACATTGGAGAGTGCCTTGGCGGTCCCTGATGACGTATCTCCTAGGCAACCGAGGCGGGACCAAGGAATCAAGCCAGGTTCCTTGGCATTGAGAAACATCCTAAGTGATTAGTTTAAGTTATGAAGATTCTATTGGACAGGACTTGAGTGGTGAAATTAGGTCTTACTTGGTTGTCTGCTTTGTGGAGGCTTTGGAGAGGTATGTGGCGACAGGAACTGTTGTTTGGCTGGGGACTGGATGGTTTGGTGATGCATCCTTTTTCATCTTGGAGATGTTGGAGGGCGGACAGGCAGGCGCTGCAGGTCGTCGGAGTCCAGGTGAATTCTTTATATTTGATTCCAGATGGGAGCAGAACAGAGACTGACCGGATAATGATCCAAAACTGACAATGAAGAGTGAGTGGAGATGTCCAACCAGCTTGGAGGTTCCAGGACCCAGAGTTCACAGAGGAGTGCGAGTCGAGAGGATTTCCAGACGGGATCTGTGAGGGAGAAAAGGAAATGTAAATTCTTCGGGATTAATTTCACTAGAAAGGTTCAAAAAGCTCAAAGGGTAAGGTTTGGCCTGTGTACCACACTTAGTGTGAGAACCATGTGGCGTCAGTTTCCAGGATCCATTCCCCTAAAGAATGGTATTGCTAAAAAGGTATGATGCACCTGCTGCAGACCCTGCCAGTCATGCCCCCTGCAGAACAAGGTAAGGACAAACAAACACACCCTCTCACCCAGCACGCAGTTGCTGAGACCTAACATTATGTCCCTACACTTTTCTTAAAAGAAAGGAGAGAGAAAAAAAAACATTAATTCATTGTAACCTGCTGGACCGTTATGGATACATAACTTTTTACCATCTAGTATAATAAACAGAACTTGACTATATTGTTTTATAACTCTGATCAAATTACAATGTAATAAAAGTATATCTGTCTATATTTGGTTTGAATTTGTTTGAACTGATTTATTCATGTGGATAAACTGGATATATTTATCTTGTAAAAGTATCTGACTTGGAATTTAAATTTGAACTGGTTCTATGTAAAACTAAACTGTACAGAAATGAAATGGTTTGTAAGGTAAAATGAATTGTTATCCTTAGGTCAAACATATTTAGCAAACAGACTCTTAAACCAAGCAGTAGGTGGTAGAATTTTTTATTTTTTTGGTAAAACTGTCGGGAAACACAGAACTGTTGCTAATTTATCAAAAAGTGTTCAAGCAAACTGTGCTACACACCTGAGTTACCTTCATTAGCATTTTCTGTCATAAAAAGGCAGCATGAGTTATGACAGATATAGGCTTCCAGTGCAGCATCATGACTGACAGAGCAGATGACATGTTCTCAACAAAAGCATCTTTGCTTTTCATTACTGTGTTATTGAGACAAACATAGTAAGTAAATTAATTTAGAATTTTAGACTGTTCATGTGCAGTGGGGTAAATTTACTGAAACATACAGAGTATACACTTAAAAACACAGAGCTGCATCTTATATCTGCTCTCATCTGTAGTTATTCAAATGCCCCATCTAGTTCAATGCTTCTACACAGCACAACCTGATGAAAAGACTGTTCATTGGGTCATTATGTGGACATTAGAAAGCCACCATTTCAAGTATTGCCAGAGGGTCTTTGTTAAAAAGGCATTTAAAACACTTTATATATTTTTTATGACTGGATACAGCTAATGTAGATGCTATTAAAGTAATAAAATATAGATTTGATCATTTTAAATCATCTTAATGTATTTTTTTTACAATCTGAGTTTAAGACGTCAGCTATCTACATGTTTAATAGAGGAGCAGGTCGTGGGTTAGTTAAGAAAGGTAGAACATTTTGAACCCATCTTTGGCCTGACAACATGTTAAAATGTGCATCTGCTAAATAATTAGCTAAATTCTGTGTAACCACTTCCCCTCACCATTCCTTTTCTTTTTCACTCAACTCATTATTGCTTTCTTCCATCAATATGAATGTTTGTTGCCTCTCAGAGCAAGAAATAAGAAGTTGGTCCCACTTCAGTGGTCAAAGTAATGGAGAAATGACTGAGGCAACAGGCGTTGGTTATTTACAGCCTTTATTTATTTATTTGTTTAGACCGTATGTTGTCCTAGGGTTAAGGAAGGAGAAACAAGCAATATTCTGTTGATGTATTTTCCTTTTTTATGCTGCTTCCTTTTGCAGATAATACATGTTACTTTCTTTCTCATCTAGATTACTCATTAAACAAAATCTTCAAGGAATGTTATAACTCAAAACAAATGTTAGTAAGCTCTGCAATATACATTTTGGGCTAAAATGGATTCTACATTTTGGCAAGTAAAATCTTGATCTTTTTTATGGTTTAAGAATCTTAACAAGGCAAATTACAGCAAAAATTAACACTCAGCTGAGATTTACATGCTGAACTCCATGGTTTGTTTAATGAACATGTAAGCCATACATAGTTGATGTATCCACTCACAGGTCTTTTTTACTCTGGCTTTGCCTTGGATTCATTCCCCCATTTCTTTTTGATCTGGCTTTATTGTTTGTCTGACTTTTTTTCTGAGTTTTGTAGTTTTTGTTTGTGTTTTATGGGTGTGGGAGCGTGGAGACGTATCGCGTTGGTAAGACGTATCGCGTCATTTCCTGTTTTGTGACTAACTCGTTTGTAGCAAGTCGGTGTTTCTCTCTCTCTTGAACTGATCTAACTTTCTCTGTCAATAAGTTTTTTCTGAGTTGCTTAACACACAAACACATTAAAACGTTAAGTTTCTTCACGGTTTAGGACTCTTTAAGCGTTTTACTGGGTTAATTACTTTGTTTTTAGGTAAGGTAAGGTACCGCTTGGTTAGCTTAGCTTTACGGCTAGCATGGCTTCGGCAGCTTTCTCTCTTGTCCCTCCATCTCTCTCTACACCTCCTCCTCTTTCCTGCTCTCTCTGTCAGATGTTTAGTTACTCCTCCGCCTCATTTAGTGAAGTTGGTAGGTGTAATAAGTGCAGCATTTTTGTAGCTTTGGAGGCGAGGGTTTCTGAGCTAGAGGCCCGGCTCCGCGCTGTAGAACAGCCAGGCCCAGCAGTAGCTAGCGCGGAGTCAACTAGGACAGGACCTAGCCGTCCTTCAACAGCTCCCGTGCAGCCGGGACCTCAGGCGAGCTGGGTGACTGTTCGTAGGAAGATTAGCGCCAGACCCCAGTCCGCGGCCAACCTCCAGCCCCTTTCTCTGAACAATAGGTTCGCCCCGCTCAGCGACGCACCCGCCGAGCAGGAGAGGCCGATTCTTGTAATTGGCAGCTCCATAGTTAGGAATGTGGCTCCAGAGACACGAAAGACCACCGTCAAATGCCTTCCAGGGGCCAGGGCTGCGGACATTAGGTCCCATCTGAAGCTTTTGGCCAAGGACAAACGGCGGTATAGCAGGATCGTTATCCATGCTGGTGGCAACGACACCCGGCGACGGCAGTCGGAGGTCACTAAAATTAGCGTAGCTTCGGTGTGTAGGGCTGCCAAAAAGATGTCTGACTCTGTAATTTTTTCTGGTCCCCTGCCTGATCGTACTAGCGATGACATGTACAGCCGTATGCTTTCGTTCCACCTTTGGTTGTCAAGGTGGTGTCCAGAAAACGATGTGGGCTACATTGATAACTGGGGGGCCTTCTGGGGAAAACCTGGACTGTTACGTAGAGACGGCATCCATCCCACCGAGGACGGAGCTTCGCTTCTTTCCAGGAACATTGATAGGGTTATCTCTAGTTCCCCAAAGCCGTGACAACCCAGAGTCCAGCTCAGGGAACCCAGAGTCCAGGTCAAGGAACAGGGACTGCCACCCACCCACTACCCTATAGAGATAGTTTCCCGTCCACTACCCAAAACTAATGAATTAAAAGTTAATGCTACTAGAGCAAAGTATAAAAATCTCATAAAGATAAATAAAACTCGGACTGAACATAAAAACAAATCAATTAAATGTGGTTTACTAAACATAAGATCTCTCCCCTCAAAAACACTCTTGGTAAATGACTTAATTTGTGAAAATAATATTGATTTGTTTTGTCTTGCAGAGACATGGTTGCAGGAAGAGGACCATGTCACAATAAATGAGTCAACTCCCCCTAGCTACTTAAACTTTAGTGTCCCTCGAAGTACTGGTCGAGGAGGTGGAGTAGCAACTATCTTTCATTCCGATTTACTAATTAATCTCCAAAAAAATAATAGTTACAGTTCCTTTGAGCATCTAGTTTTTAGCTTTCCTCATACACATAACAAAGCAGTAAAGCCACTTTTGTTTGTGGTCTTATATCGTCCACCAGGACCTTATTCTCAATTTTTAGATCAGATTTCAGATTTTCTATCTGACTTAGTTTTAAACACTGATAAAGTCATTATAGTCGGAGACTTCAATATTCATGTTGATAATGAAAGTGATAGTCTAAATACAGCTTTTAACACTATCCTAGACTCAATAGGCTTTACTCAAAATGTGCAGGGACCAACACATTCTTGTCACCACACTTTAGATCTTGTGCTGACTTATGGCATTGACTGTGAAGAAATAACAGTCTTTCCACATAACCCTATCCTGTCTGATCATTTCCTTATCACTTTTAAACTTACTCTAATGGATCATATCAAACCTGAAAGAAAACTTCATTATACCAGAACGTTATCAGACAACGCTGTAGCAAATTTTAAAGAAGCTCTTCCAACTTTAATTTCCTCAGTTTATAAATGCAGAACAGAAAACAGTGATTTAACTCGTGACCCCTCACAACTTGACATTTTAGTTCATAGCGTTAATTCCTCCCTGCGTCGGGCAATAGACAAAGTTGCCCCCTTGAAAAGGAAGGTGGCTAGCCATAGAAGATTAACTCCCTGGTTTAATTTAGAGCTACGTACCCTAAAGCAGAATGTTAGAAAACTAGAGAGAAAATGGCGCTCCACGCATTTACATGATTCCTTTTTAATATGGAAAAATAGTTTATTGCTATATAAAAAGAGCCTTCACACAGCTAGAACAGCATATTATTCATCTTTAATCGAGGAGAATAAAAATAATCCTAGGTTTCTTTTTAATACAGTTGCCAAACTCACACAGGATCATAGCTCTATCGAGCCAACCATTCCCCAAGCTCTAAGCAGTGACGACTTCATGCAATTCTTTATAAATAAAATAGACTCCATAAAGAATAAGATAATTGGGAACCTTCCCAATATGCTTGCTTCCTCCTTAGTTAATGAGGCAGCCTCAAAAATGGTGGAACCTAATATATGCTTAAACTGCTTTAATGCAGCCGAACTTTGTGATGTACTAAAATTATTAGCTTCATCTAAACCTTCAACTTGCGTTTTAGACCCAATCCCAACTAAACTCTTAAAAGAAGTTTTCCCTCTGATCGCTGCTCCAATTTTAAATATAATGAATCTATCCTTAGTCAATGGATATGTACCACAGGAGTTTAAGATTGCTGTAATTAAACCTCTACTTAAGAAACCCTCTCTTGATCAAAACGACTTAATTAACTATAGACCGATATCTAATCTTCCCTTCTTATCTAAAATTCTTGAGAAAATAGTTGCACACCAGATATGTGAGCATTTAAACAATAATGAGCTGTTTGAGAAGTTTCAGTCAGGCTTTAGAGCTCATCACAGCACTGAAACAGCTCTGGTGAAGGTTACTAATGATATTCTCATAGCCTCAGACAATGGACTGGTGACCATTCTGGTCCTGTTAGATCTCAGTGCTGCCTTTGACACTGTTGACCACAATATTCTCATAGAAAGGCTTCAAAGTGTCGGTATAATAGGAACAGCACTAGGTTGGTTTAAATCTTATTTGTCTAACAGATTTCAGTTTGTTCAGGTAAACAATAGATCTTCCTCAACCTCAATAGTTACTTGCGGAGTACCACAGGGTTCAGTGCTTGGGCCGATTCTCTTTACTATATATATGCTTCCTATTGGTAAAATAATTAGGCAGCATGGGATAAAATTCCATAGTTACGCAGATGATACACAGCTATATCTATCCATAAATCCTGATGAATCCAATCAGTTAGGTAGACTACAGGCATGTCTGGAAGACATAAAAACTTGGATGACTCTAAACTTCTTGCTTCTAAATTCTGATAAAACAGAAGTTGTCGTCTTTGGACCAGAAGCTCTGAAAAAGAAACTACTTAGTCAGCCCCTTCACCTGGACGGCATTAAATTAGCCTCCAGTAATAAAGCAAAAAACCTCGGTGTCATTTTTGACCAAGATATGTCATTTAGAACTTACATTAAAGAAGTCTGTAGGATTTCCTTTTTTCACCTTAGGAATATTGCAAAAATTAGAACCATCCTGTCCAGGAATGATGCTGAAAAACTAGTCCATGCCTTTGTTACTTCAAGGCTGGATTACTGTAACTGTCTATTATCAGGTAGTCCACAGAATACAATTAAAAGTCTTCAGTTAGTTCAAAATGCTGCTGCTAGGATTCTGATGAATATTAAAAGAAGAGATCACATTTCCCCTGTTTTAGCTTCTCTTCACTGGCTCCCAGTAAAATCTAGAATAGAATTCAAGATCCTCCTTCTGACATATAAAGCCCTTAATAATCTAGCTCCATCATACATAAGAGACCTGATTGTTCCATATGTTCCTAACAGAGACCTTCGCTCTCAGACTGCAGGTTTACTGGTAGTTCCTAGGATTTCTAAAAGTAGAATGGGTGGCAGATCTTTCAGCTATCAGGCTCCCCTCCTATGGAACCGGCTCCCAGGGTTGGTTCGTGAAGCAGACAATTTGTCTATCTTTAAAACTAGGCTAAAAACTTTCCTCTTTGACAAAGCTTACAGTTAGAGATATGTTTATAGGTAGTTAGAGTCAGGTCAGACAGGTAGATAGGAAGAGACAGGTTAATGTTAGTAGTCAGGCAGAGTGTCAAAAGTTAGGAAGAGATAGGAAGAGGTAGAGTAGCTAGGTAGAGATAGATTAATGTAAGCCAGGTAAAGATCCGGAGCCGGTCGCGGCTTACCGCCGCGGAAGAAATGTGCCCCACAGGGGCCAGCCAGCGCCGGAGAGAGGTCCCTCAAGGGGATCCTCCCGCACAGTGCGGCCGCCCATTACCTGCCGGGTTGAATCCCCCGGGCAGACTGTGCGGACCCCACCCGTTTATCTCTTAAACGTTTCTCGCCCTCTTCAACTCTGTCCTCTCAGTTCTGTCTATTTTTCCTTAAGATAGTTGTCGACTATCGGTCTCGTGCCGGTATTTAGCCTTAGATGGAGTTTACCACCCACTTTGGGCTGCATTCTCAAACAACCCGACTCCGAGAAGACCCCGGCATGACGGGGGCCGTTACCGGCCCTACACCGTCCACGGGTCAGGAGGACTCAGACAGAGTGTTGGTAGCCAGGTCTCCTAGTAGCTAGGAGACAGGTTAATGTTAGTAGCTATGCTGCTTTAGGCTAGGCTGTTGGAGGACATTATTAGGGTCTGTTCCTACTTTCTCTCCTACTTCTCCCCAACTGCATGATGTGCTGTCAATTCAAGCACTAACCTGTTTTCTATTATAGTAGGTGCTCCGGATTAGCCCTGCTTGACGACCCTGACTAAGATGGCATTGCAGTGACGGAAAATTCTCCACGTCCTGCAACAAACCCGGTTCCTCTCTTTCTGTGTCTCTGTTGTGTATTCTCCAAGCCACAGACGGTCGCGGCAGATAACCGCTTGTGCTGAGCCTGGTTCTGCCGGAGGTTTCTTCCTGTTAAAAGGGAGTTTTTCCTTCCCACTGTCGCTGCATGCTTGCTCAGTATGAGGGATTGCTGAGAATTCCACGACGCAATCTTCTGTGGTTCTGTAATTTCTACACTAAACATTGTATTGTAATAACTCTTTTTGTAAAGTGCCTTGAGATGACATCTGTTGTGAAATGGCGCTATATAAATAAACTGAATTGAATTGAATTGAATTTTATTCATGCCTGGTTTTGATCTCTGATTCTACGTCCTCTTTATCTTCATCTCTTACAACACACTTGTGTTAGCTAAAAGTAAGATTTTTAAAACAAAAGATGAGATGGTTAAGATAAAAGAAACCTGAACTACAACATTATAAATAGTAGGATCTGCCAGACACTGTGCAGAGCCTTTCAAAACATGCATACCCCTTTGAAGATGACCATGTTTTATGGAGTTACTTCCACAAACTATTTTTATGGGATTGTATATGATAGACCCACACAAAGTTGAAAATAATTGTGAACTATAAGTAAATTTGCACTTGGTTTTCATTTTTTATTTTACTACTGAAAGAAGCAGTCATCTACTTGAGGTAAAAAATATGTACTCTTGATACCATGTCATTTTGTCTGCTAAAAAATGGTTTTGATACTATGGGGATAGTTGTGCTGTCTATTAGCAACAGCACTTGTCAGTCTGGGCATCTACCTGCTGATTTTAATAAACATGTAGTGGTGGCGCCTAGGGCTGCACGGTGGCGCAGTGGTTAGCGCTGTTGCCTTGCAGCAAGAAGGTCATGGGTTCGTATCCCAGCCTTTCTGCATGGAGTTTGCATGTTCTCCCCGTGTATGCGTGGGTTCTCTCCGGGTACTCCGGCTTCCTCCCACAGTCCAAAAACATGCATGATAGGTGAATTGATCACTCTAAATTGTCCCTAGGAATGAATGTGAGTGTGAATGGTTGTCTGTCTCTCTGTGTTGGCCCTGCAACAGACTGGCGTCCTGTTCAGAGTGTACCCTGCCTAACGCCTGATAATTGCTGGGATAGGCTCCAGCTGCCCCGTGACCCTGAATTGGATAAGCGGTTAAGAAGATGGATGGATGGATGGATGGATGGTAGCGCCTATATTCTTAGAAACCTAGATCCAAAAATGTATTCTCCATTCTGTAATGCTGTTTTGAAAGAAAAAAAATCAATTCTGAATCAATTTTTATAAAAACTGAACTGAATCGATTTGCAAGTCCAAAAAGTGATTTAATTATTATACACTTCTTGCCCTTTTTACAGCTAAAATTGAAGGGAAAAGTCCAGAAAGCAATTTTGAGGTTTGTGTCTTAAATTGTTAATGCAATTTTTTCTCTGTAACCTGTTACTCAGCCAGAGTTATGTCATTGAATTACAGCCATATAATTAAGGTAACACCTCTAAAAATGAATAATAACAGCACAGACTCATATCAATATTGAATTGGAAAACATTGAATAGAATCAAAAGGATTGAATTGGATTGTGATAACTGATCTTAACTCGAGCATCGGAATCAAAGTAATTCTTTACATTTGAATCGACACCCAGCTCTAATCTTCAGGCCTATTATTAAATTACATTTTCTTTCCAAGTCCTGAAGAAAGCTGTGCTTCTTCAGTTCCAGAATTTTCCGGATTCAAATGGCATTAGCGGGGTATTTTGGTCTGGTTTTAATCTGCACCAGACCAAAGAAACTGTTCTTTTAAAGTTTTCAAATAACCTTTTAACATTTATTGATTCGGGAGATCATGCCATACTAATATTATTGGACCTCAATGCTGCCTTTGATATTGTTGCTTATAGTGTGCTTGCCTCTCAGCTTGGAGCACTTAATTGGCATCAAAGGCCCAGCTGTGGAGTGCTTAAAATCATACCTATCGAACAGAAGGTTTTTTTTTCCTGATTGGGAGATACATTTTCTTTAAAAACACACTTTCTTGTTTGGTGCTTTAGGATAATGTAGGAAACTGTATTGTGCTGTATGTTTGATAGGAGGGGAATGCACTCTAGTGTTATATTCCATAGGAGAGTATGAGAATGTTTACAGAGAGAGGGAGATCGGGGGTAACACAGGTTATGAAAGGAATCAGGAAACACCTAGTTGTAGGTGGAGATATGAGCTGCTACAAAGGAGCAAGACGAGAAGAAATAAGGGCTTTTTGCTAATGCTCACACAGGGAAGAAGTAAAAAGCCAATGACCATTCCTATCTCTTGCTTGACTAGTGTTTTAAAACTTTTGTATTAGGTAAGACCAGGCAATTTTGTTTATATAGCACACTGGGCAATTAAACATGCTTTATGTAAAAGTAACAACAGTAATAAAGCTTAAAACACACACAGACATAAGACATGTAAAAATATTACTCAAAAGCAGGCATGAATAAAGGATAAAGTAAAAAAGGGCAATTAAGCATAACACACCTAAAACTAGGGCTGGGACTTTAACGTGTTAATTAAGATGAATTAATTACACAAAAATAATGCGCAAATTTTTTTTACGCATTTTAATCACACCTATTTATGCACTGCGTGCTGTTGTTCCTCCACCAGCTGATGGACAGAAATTTAGCTTTCACTACAGTTAAAACTTATTTCTTTCTGTCATGAAGGTTTTGGTGATGGAGCGGTCTCATCTACTCTGTCAATGCGTGCGCTCTCGTGTTACGTGGCGCACACGGCTGCAATGCGCTGCTTCCAGCATCTATTTGTGCATTACAGATGGGCTCGATCCTTTAGAGAATCTCAGAACTCATTCCACAGAGGGATTTCATCCTCCACAGCTCTGCAAGGAGGATGATGGTGGTGTGCTACAGCTTCCTGGTCATCACCGTGTTAATTATTTCTATCTGAGAGACATTTCCGCTTTCTCCATGACTAATTCTCTTATCGGTGTTCTGACAGAATAATGGTTTTTAGTTTTTCTGATAAATTAAACTTATGTATTCAGTCATTATTCATACTAAAAATACATGTGAAGAAAATTCTCACTGTTCTCAGATCAAATATTTATGTACGATTAAACTGCGATGAATTTCGATTAATTAATTACAAAGCCTCTAATTAATTAGATTAAACATTTTAATCGAGTACATAAAACGTATGATACATGAAAAAAATTCTCAAATGCAGCTCTAAACAGATGGGTTTTTACCCTTGATTTAAAATAACTCTGTTTCAGCAGCTATACAGTCATCTGGAATCTTGTTCCAAATTTAGAGGAGCATAAAATCTGAAAGCTGCTTCTCCATGCTTGGTAGAAATTCTAGGGATGCTGAGTAGGCTGTAATTAGAAAACCTGAGTGGTCAAGGGGTTTGTTGTACTTGACAGTAGATCTTCAACCCACTTTGGTGCTAAGGCATTCCATGATTTATAAACTAGTGGGAGTATTTTGACGTTTATTGTCTGAGCTACAGGGAGCCAGTGTAAGGACTTTAGAACTGGGGTACTGTGATCTACTTTCCTGGTTCTAGTGAGGTCAACACTAGCAGCGCTCTTGATCAGCTGTCTGATTGACTTTTTAGGTTGGCCTGTGTGAAAGCTGTGGCAGTATTTAATCTGACTATTACGACTTGATCTTTTATTAAATGCACAAACAAACCTCTAGTTTTTGAGTTTTTCTATCAGACTGGTTATAATAATCAGGAAGTAAGAGTTAAATAAGGAAGCAAATGTCTTCTCCTAATGAGGTGAGAGGCAGACCCTGCTGCCCAGACAGTGCCCCACGGGTTTATTCAACATTTTTGGACCAGCTGACTACAGCTGGTCCAAACCCGAGTTACTAATTGGGACATGCAAGTTAGACAACATGTCCTCCCTAGCATCCCATCAAATCCTCCTCAACATTAGCCATTTAAAAACCCACTGTTGTTATATGGCTTTTAATCAGAATTAGTTCTGCCTATCCTAATTGTGGTATTTACTACTCATTTTACATTTATTTTATTACATTTTATCATGTCTTCATAGTTTGTATCTTAATTGTGCAGCTATTGTGAGCATATTAAAAACAACAGTTGTTTTAAAACATGCACTATAAATAAATTTGACTCTGTAGAAACCCGAACAGTGTGTTCATTTGGATTTAGGCTTTACTCTACTAACACTGTCATGCAATACAGTTGGAAATAAGGATGACCGGAAAGGGAACTGGCCATCAATCACATATATAATCAAGCAATGGATGAATGGATGGATGGAATCCTGGCAAGCAGCTTATGATTCATTGTTTTAAGCAGGGCACAAATCGTATTTGTTTATCAGAGGCAAATTCAAACGAATATTCACCCCAACAGTAAAATTCAATCTGAATTCTCCTTCATTGAATGCTCTACATTTTGCCTTGACTGCAGATTAATCTTCCATGTTGGATCTCTTGAGTTTCACCTATGTGATACCTCGTTGCAGGGCTTGTTGCATTCGTTAACTGGATCAGGAAGATGAAAGTGTGTCCCTGGCTCACATAGCTGTAGACCATGAGGAGGGGAGCTGCTCACGAGCCAACGGATTACAGACAAGACTGGTTCCTTTCCGAGGGAGGCAAAGATCTTACTCAATTTTATGTTTTTGTATACTCTTAATTTAAAACACAGTATATCCTTTCCAAAATGAAAGATTGAAGAGAAAAAATTTGCCTGTTAATCTACTGAAAACCAAAGAAAAATCAATTCCTTTTTTTCTCCTTAATAAGGAATGTTTAATCAGTTGTTAAAAAGTGAAATCCTTCTCTATGACACAAACAAGCCTGGTCAGGTGTGCACAAATCTGGAGCCACTAAGACGGGAACATACCAGCACAGCCAGAAAGGTGTACGAGGTGCCCTTCTCTGCTTCTAATGCATCCAGGGTGCGTGATTGATTTTTTTGCACAGGAGCCGGTGTCTTAATGTCCTAATGCATTGCTCTGTCACAAAGGGCTGCCTTGGCAAGCTGCCCTTTCCACAGACTGATCTGTCACTCGATTGGATGAGACCAGGGTAAATAAATAAAGAGGGAGGCTGCTAAAGGAGGACTGTAGGAGGACAAGGGATGGGCAACAAGCATGATTACATTGCCAGATAATCATAAAATATCTTCACACGCACGGATGTATTATCTTCCTATGAAAAATGCCCCAAAGCAGTTGTCCTGCACACACTAAGATTATTTCACAATGTTTATTGTTTCTTTACTCGATATTGATTTAACAAGGTCGAGCCTGGTTTATATCAGGCCACAGGCTCCTGTTTAAATTTCTTTTCAAGGCAGATGATTCCTCCAAAGTCGATACACTGTTCCACAGCTCCTTTATGTACTTTTACGGCTCTGGAAAGATCTAGGGGCTTACAATATTTTGGTTTTGCTGCTCTAATTTTAACATATTCACACCAATCTCTCCTTACTATGTAGAAATTAAATTTCAGTATAAAATCCCCTCACTAAAGCAAAGTATGAAGTAGTGGTTTGACAGAGATACTCATGAAAATTGTTTCATGAAAGAAAATTTTATCAATTTTATGGTTGAAAATTTAAATTCGACAAACTATCACAATACTTAACACACAATTCAATTAAAGTCAATAGCCCAGATGAGGAGTTTTTTGCAGTTTCTACTCAAACTTTTATCAAATTTCATCTCATCTGTTAGTTAATTTTAATATTAGTAGATGAATTCTTTCTCCACATCAAAGAAGCGGCAACACCATACACTCAACATAAAAGAGCTGGCTGGGACATAAAAGACACCTGCAGACTGTAGAAAACTGGCAACCTAACAATGAAAGAGAAATCCTAAAACTGCCAATTGCTGCCTCGTGAGAAATCACTGGATTGAAGTATACTTGCTGCCAAGAAATTGTAATTTGCGGCTTCAACGGAGTGTTAAAATGTAATGACCCCAACTGAACCAGAGAGAAAGAAATAAATAAAAAATAAATAGAAAACGACTAAGGAATTAGCCTGTATCAAAAGTATTTATGTATGCAGGAGCCTCTCCTAACTCTACTTGAAAAATGAATAATTGAAATATTTTAGAGTAAGAGTTCAAACCAAATAATTTACAAACACATTCATCTTGCTCATTTCAAGGGTTAGATAGAATAAAAGTCACTGTCACTGCCACATTCCTCCACTCCGATTTGCCCTTGTACCCTTTTTGTTGAAAATTGTGTGGGGGTTAAGAAACCAGGAAGTTATATTCTACAAGAAACTACATGCACACTTGACTGGTCCCACTGGTGCTGGAGGAAAACCAATAAAGTATCTAAGAGCAAATGCCAAGCTCCTACCAAGCAACAGAAACAAGAAAACTGCAGGACACTGGTAACTCAATGCTGTGATGGTGAAGTAAACACTGAACTTTTAACCCACAGTCAGAATTCTCTGCTGCTTCTTTGCTCTTTTCTGTTTGTATCCATTTTTTGTCTGTTTTATAGTACAGAGTAGCAGCAGTTGGGTTAACACTGTGACTCAGGGGAAGAGATTTTTCTTATTTTTTTGTTTTTGTCAGAGCTCCTAAGGGAAGTGACGGTGCTCATCGTTGAGCTTCGTGAACTGAGTCGTTTTGGAGAAACTGTCCTTTTAGATGCCAATGTTATGGTATAGCTTCAAAGTTAATGGTTCATACAGAGCTGCATGCATGTTGACAGAGTAACTGCTTTGCTTCTTATATTTGTGCATCCCTGTTTTTTGTGTCAAGGAGGCAGGGCAAAGTGATTTACTCATCCCTTATGCTTTAAGTACATTGCAGACTGTCTTTACTCAGACAGCGGCTGCCAAAGAAGAGCTAGTTTTCCTGTGACAAGTGCCAGTTGTTATTGCACATCTGGAGGCTGACATTAAAGCTTCTTATATAGGGTTTGGAATCCTCATTGAGGATCCTTTCATCGTGAGTGTGCTGGAAGCTGGGGAACTATGGCACTTTCACTGTGCTATAATAGAGTTTGAAATATACTTTATTACAGTGTAGTCACTCTACTCCATCCATCCATTCATCCCTGTGGATCCCAATGCATTCCCAAGTCAATAGATCATGCAGTCTCTCCTTCCAATAGGAAGTGCTTGGAAAATCACCAAAGGGAGGCATCCAGGAAGTATCTCAAATACCTGAAGGGACTCTATTTTTCAGGCTGTACTACTTAATGATTGACCTCCACCCCCTATTTCTAATGATGAGTCTAGCCACATGACCATTGAATCATATATCACATATAGGATCTTGTTCTTTGGATATACATCATTACCTCAATAACACAAGTGAGGGTGAGAATGCAAATGGACTGATAAACTGAAAGGTTGGCCCTTTTTGCTCAACTCGACCGTTACGATTACAGACCACAGAAACACCTACATTAATGCTGATGCATTGGCCAACATCCATCTATCCATACATTCTACAAAAAAAGGAAAAAAATGATGAGGTTCTTATACCAAAACTAGAAGATCTTCTCTCCTTGGCTATACCTTAAGTTTCTGTTCATGAAGACCACAAATCAGATATGTGATAATAGGTATAGTCAAGGAAAAGTTGAATGCTGACACAGTTCTTGCTTTGAATATAAAGGGACTGGATAGCCCTTATAGTATCTCAGCTAGTTAGGTACTTTATTCATCCTCTGAGGAAAATTACAGAAGCCTCAGTGAACACATTTACAGTAAGACAAAACATATATAGAATGAATAAAAACAAAAAGACCAATTTGTACTGCATCTCTTCTTACAAAGAACAACACTTAAGATCAGATCTAACCAATAATAAAACATTTTTAAACAGAAATGTAGGTTTAATGAAAGCCATACTTAATAACCTTTATAATCAGAAGGGGGGCATCCTACATCCAAACCTGGGGGGCTGGGATGTAGGATGCCTCAGTGGTTAGATTCTCCAGTATTTCAGTTAATACTACTTGCGTTGTTGCACTGTTTATGAAAGCAATGTAGTGAATCCCAGTTAAATCTCACCCTGGGCTATTCTGAATGGAGTTTGCATCTTTTTGAAGTTCACGTGTGTTCGCTCCAGTTACTTGACTTCTCGTATACCCCAAAAAACATGTATTTTACATTCTCAATCAATGCGTCCATATTGCAGTTATATTTTTGAATTATTGTTATACACACAGAAAAATGCTGGGTTATTTAATCAACCCAACTGCTGGGTTATGAAACATGTAACCTATTTTGGGTTATTATATGGGTCATCGGTTATTATTTGGGTTATTTTTGTACAACCCATGCATTGGGTTAAATTTGGGTTATTTTTGTGTAACCCATGAATTGGGTTAAATTGCGTTATATACAATCTGGTTAAAATCCATCAACCCAACAAACATCAGTTGATTCAGGGCCTGGGTTGTTTATTTATTTAGTTTTTTAAAGGACTTTAATGAACAACAATAATTATACAAAACAAATGAATAGATGAGGGTTTTTTATGCTTTAAACATTGATGTATATTCACGTCAACTTCTCCCATTTTCCAAACGGATCATCCAGTGTCGAAACAAGTCATTAGTTTGTGCACACTGTAGGACTATATCTAATTCACGTCGTCTCTCTAACATTACATATTAAATTACTTTAGTATATTCATGTTGTTGTTATCAGCCTTGTGTTGGAAGAGTGCTATATAAATAAATCATGGAAACATACATGGATGCAAGACATCTGTTTGGTTTTTAGCCATTTACAAAATTAGTTAACAAAAAGTCCATATTTGCAGGCTTTTGGTCATTTTTGAATTAGCTAGGTAGTATGCTGTTTTGCTAAATGGGTTAGCAGGTAGCTGATGTGGCTTAGTAGATGACTGTTCGTCTTGTATTTGGGAGGTTAGCGGTTCGAGGTCTGGCCCTCACTGATATGATTATTGTGTCACTGGTCTTATACTGAAATCAATTTTACCCAGCAATTAAATGTCTAACCGATTTTGTTGGGTTAAAATGCATAACAGATTTTGTTGGGTCAAATTAACTACTGCTGGGTTGGTCCAATAGTTACCCAATTGTTGAGTTAAAAACAAAAAAAAAACAACTTGGGTTGATTTTAACAGTTTTTTTAGGGAGTAGATAATCATAACAATGCTCCAATCTAATGTATAACTCAGCTGTTTAAGAAGTTATAACTAAATGAGAAATAATTGAATCATGAGTGTGAAAAAAATGCAGTATATATAGCATCACCTAACCACAAAATGGCAAATATTTATCTATCACATACAATCGTAATCATTCACATTCAGGTTTGTGGTTGTGGAATAAAAGTCAACAAGTTCAAAGGGAAGGAAACTTTCCTGCAAAGCACTGTAACCTCTCTAACTTCACCCTATTAAGAAAAAGGTTGGGGAAATCCCAAAGTAAAAACTGGGATTGTGGATAAGTGTGAAGTACAAGAGAAAAAATGACTCCACTGAAAATGTTTTGACAGTTTCATAAACTGCTGTTAAGATGTGAACGATTTCAGAGCTGGCTATTCAAACACGTTGGTGCATTGACTAAATATGACAAAATTATGCATATCTAAGAGACACTGCAGCATTTAATGATATTGGTGACCTACGATAAAAAGTGGTTCCTGGCAAATGTTGATTATATGTAATCACATTACTTTAATTGTATTTGCTATAATCATCTCTGCAACAGGTAATGAGTCTCTAATTATAGGTCCTGTTTTCATTAGGAGGTAATAATGATTCTATTTTGTCTCTCTATAAAATCTTTCTCTGCCAGATGCATGGACTTTATTTACTATATTTAATATTTGCCCCTGTGATAAATTTTGATTGTTGGCCATCAACCTTCCAAACACTGAATAGTAACCTGCACTCCGAGACAAATCACATTGCAAATACATTTTATGAAGAGGACTAAGCCAGTTGGTTCCTGTTTATGTGATTTTGGTATCAGCATAGTCCTGCTCACTAAACTCTTTCAGCCTTGAGCCCTTTGAGCATTGGTAATACTGTTGTTGTTAAAGTCTTGTTGATATTCAATCATGCCACTGAAATAAGGGAGGATTGTGTGAAGCAATCTTCAGGCGGCGGGCCGTTATACCAACCAAAGCTTCCATGCTTCAGTGTGACCTGTCATCTTTCAACTTTGGTGTCTCAGCACTCGTCTGCTTGAAGTGGTAATGGCCTAAAATGGAGGTCATGTCAAGCAGGGTTATTATCTCCAAAGGCACATTAGGCGATTATCTCTGCAGCTGTTCTTTGTGGGTCAGTGCAGTCTGATGTTAAAGCTGTCTGCAAGAGAAGAATAACTTGCTTCTATCACACAGTTGGGCTCATCAACAATATAGAGACCCACACACTAGTAAATATCATCACACACTCTGAGTGTACTGAACAAACTGAAGTTTTCTAGAATGTTGGCTTGCTATACATTTGGATTTAGCTCAACAACATGAAGTGGGAGCACAAAAAGCAAGATAAGAAAATAGATTGTGGAATTTCTTCTAATAGCTTTTTTTCCTCCAACTTTATCAGCCCAGCCTCTAATTAAGACTAATTAGTAATCACTGGGGAAACAGGCAGACTCAAAAAGTCCTTAATTAATGTGTGGACTCATGATACCCAGGCATAACAACTTCCTAAGCACCCGCTTAGCACAATGCACCATATTAACCTTCTGCTGTTTACAGGCCTCCCTCTTCAGATTTCCAGCAGAATCTTTAAAGAGCAGTTGCAATATCTGATCAGTAGATAGATCTTAGCTGGGTACTCTCACATTGATCAACTGATTAATGGCCTTGATTAGTGATGTTTATGACTGAAGTTATAGAGCAACTCACTCCCAAATCAACTTTCTTTGCTGATAAACTGTATACATTAGGGTCTAATAGTGCTTGAATACATGTCTGGTAATTATTTTTGGTATTTTAGTACATTTAGTAAAAATATAAATTCTCTACCAAAAAGTATTCAGCCGATGTAGCGCCCTCTTCAGGATAAAGCTCTACACTGCACCTAAATTTGAATTGAGCGTTGCTATTTTCACTGCAGTGATGGCTGATGTGAGCCATCCCACCACTTTGTGTTATTTAAGAAGCAGAGTCTGCGCCCAACTCTCCTCCAGAGAACCTCCTTCGCTTTCTTTGGTGATAGAGTTGGAGAGAAATCCTTTACCTCATAACATTGCTCTGAGATTAAGGAGCTCACGTTACTCTCCATCTTTTTCGTTGTCTATGTTTGTGCCACTACAGCAGCTCTGCTTTTAACATGTCAGTCACAGCACAGACAACTCCCAACTGTTTCCAATACACTAACCGGCAATTTCCATGACGCCATAGCTGCCCACCAAACAGCTGTATTCTGCACAGGTTGTGGAAATGGAGCCTGTGGAAGCTACACTTACTCCACTTGGTCATTTTGTTTGTGCAAGTTGGAAAAACACAAACTCAAAAACATGTTGATTTTTCCAGTAGCAAGTTCTGTCTAATCGACCGGCGTCAAGCTCAGACTGAAAGTCCGGCTCAGACTATAACTGAAATGCCACACAGCAGTGACGTCACTGAAACTGCACATTAGTGTAGCTGGATTATAAGGCTTTGAAACCTCCCTGCAGACAAAAACACAGCACCTCCAAGACGCTCTGAAATCACAGGGGAATAGTGCTAGCGATTCATTCAAAAACATTGGTGAAATTAGGGAGTTTTGTGGCAGATAATTCCTTATTTAGAGGCTGTACATCCATTTCCACATTAACTCATAATTCATATTTTCTCCACAAACTGCATGTCATCACTGTTATTCCAACATTGCAATTGTGTCATTGACACACATATTGTGAATTGGTGCAAATCAAACAATCTTAACATCTATAATTGTGTTGAAATAATTTGTTTGCAAAGTGACATTCACTTTGAGTTTCTAGAGTACTTCCGCATTTTTAGTTAATAACTGGACAGTTACAAGTAATCAGTAATGAGCAGTTATTTTGGGGTTTTGACATTGTACACATTGCTAAATAATTAGTTGTCTTAGTGGTTCTTAAAGTCTTAAGATAAAAATAGACTGATAATGAGCACTGCACGGAGATACAAAGGTGTTTAAATACAGCATCCATGTTGAAGAGGGCAAAGTAAAGTTTTCCCTGCGTTAAATATGTAGGGTATGCATAGACATGTTAAAAAGGAAAAAAAAAAGATTAAAACACTCTCTTTTAATGTTTACTAAACCATTTCATCACATAATAAAATCAAATATTGTATTCTACATGAAAAAAGATTTTTTGTGGAGTTTCAGAATGTACTGTTGGATCAAGAACTTTAAGAGAAACTAAGATTAACATTCAAAACAACATACTTTTATACCATCTAAAATTATATTTTTTCTGATTTGTTTTGTAACCTTATGAGTCACCAATGCATTGTTGGAATAATTTTGGTAGGTCTGCCATTCCTGGGATGGTTAATCACTGTGGTTAATTATATCAATCAATCAATCAATCAAACTTTATTTATAAAGCGCTTTTCAAACAAACAAAGTTACTCAAAGTGCTTTACAGATTTAAAATAATCCCACGACCCCCCCCCCTTCAAAAATAAAACCATCAATGCAAATACAACCCCCTCCAAACCCAACCCATCAGCCATCCTCACACACACACACACACACACACACACACACACTTAGAAGCTACAAAAAGCGGGCTGAGTACAGATGAGCCAGGAAATGCCATCATGGGAGCCTTCTGCATCAGCAGCAGCAGATCAACAGCAGCAACCAAGGGTCCGACCCAGGGCGCCCAGAGGAGGGAGGGCTGGTACCCCCACCTCCACCCAAGCGCTACCTGGGGGGCACCCAGGCAGCCACAGCTGCCCAACTGACTTTGGGGATGACAAGGAGACGGCTGCCAGAGGAGCGCAGAGACCGCGAGGGTTCAGACGGTAAAAGCATTTTTGACAGATAAGAAGGCCCAAGAACATTAAGACACTTAAAAACCATTAAAAGAACCTTAAAATCGATCTATAATCGATTATAGTAATTAATTATATAGTTAAATATCTTGTCTACGTCACTCGCCTGGTCACTGTCAGAAAATCCAAAACTGGGCAAAGAGATGAGAGTACACATGAGAGTACACAGCTGAGATTAGCGCTGTTGCTCCGAAATGACATAGTCAGAAGCTAGTCGGGAGCTAACTAAAGATAACGTAGGCTGCAGCCGGTATCAGCCAGAAGACCGCAGTTGAGAGAAACTGACCCTTTTCCATAAGGGTTGCTTTAGTCCCAGAAACATCTTGAGGGGGGAACACATATCTATATAAAAAGACCCGAATGGGTCAGGTCAGTACGGCCTAAATCGGTTGTGTTTCCATTACCATCGGTGGAGGGTGAGGACATGGGTGAGCTTAGCTTAACAACACCTCCAGCAAAAAGCAGTCACAAATTCATCATGAAAAGTCTGATCCTCTCAAAAGCTAAAAGACGTTTGACTCGCCTCTCTCAGACATCCATTAGTTCATGGCTCTAGGTCCTGAACTGTGTTCCTTACGCCAGTACTGATCTAACAATTGATCATCTAGTCTGTCGAGAGTCCAACTCTGTAGTCTTCCAGCCTGAACTAGCCGACTCCCGCTTTCTGACACCGCGGCTTGCCACGGCTTCTCGGTTCTGCTGACTTTTCTGCTCTTCCTCTACCCGACGGGTCGCCTGCTCCATCCCATGTGTAGAAGGAGATAACAGCTCTGATCAGAGCCCCATTCCTACCTGACAGAAATTCTCTCCCAGGCGAAGCTTCAACCCATATAACACCTCCCCCGAAGCAGAGACTCCTTGGAGGGTCTGTTTCTGTAATCAATACCACAGCAAGCCATCTTTTTTCAAGAAGGGCACAATTAACATCCAAAACTGAACAAAAACTGCAGAGGCAACTGATAGTGGAGTTCAGAGAAACAAAATAACCGATGTCTTTACATTAGTCCCAGGCTGTGAAGGCCTTCCCCGAGCAAGCAGAGGGGAAAGGCAGACTACGTTACAAGCTATTAGCTACAGTTAGCCACCATTAGCCACTAGGTTTAGCCTAGACCGACCTGTCAATCAAAAGGGCACATCTCTAATTAGTCATAATTTTAAAATTAAATTACCTCTAAACGGAGGAGTTAGAGAAAAATTCACCCCCCTCAGATTTGTCATGACGGTAAACCTGATCTATATAACCTAAAACGTTTTTTGAACCGGGCTGTAAACATGTTTATTTTTGCTTTAAAGTTGGTCTTTTTAACATAGGAAATGTGAGAAATTGCTCCCATTTGGAGCCAGCCCCCAGCGCATCAGGGAGGAACTGCAATTTTTGCCACTTACTGGTTGGCTTCACATTCCAACTGGTGGAAGTGCGTTTAAATGCTGAAGTAAATAAACTATCTTCAACAAAAATATGTCACTGCATTGGTCAGCAGACCAGCCAGAAAACATCTGCATGTCCTGGTGGGGAATTGCTTTGCAACAATTGGAAGTACAAAATAAAAATGCTGATGGGGAAGTATATAATAGGCTTTACTATTGGCTATGGCACCATGTTAGAATGATTTTGATTTCTTTCACTTTAAAAAAAGAAGAAAAAAACACAAGCTTTAATTACAATTTTAAAACTTTCTTTTATTTGCTGAGGTGAACTTTTCTTAACATAAAAAATCAACTGACCTTAAGTAAGTGAAATTACAAAAAGTCCAAGCAGAAGAAACCTTTAATGCTGCATTCAGACCAAGCCCATGCGTCAGTTGCGGCAAGATTACATGTAAAGTCTATGGTAGAGTAGGTCAGAGGTCCGTCAAAGTCTCTGCGGTGCTTTGTGTACGTTGGCTCCGTCAACTTCACTTGCATTACATACGGCAACACAGCAACGCAGAAGTTCAGCTAGTTTAACTTTTGACGGACCCAACGCAGTTAACGCAGTGCGGCAACCAATGAGAGCGTCTCACTGTAGTTACGTCACTATACACGTATCTTGAATGAAGCGCGGGTCCAGTGAAAACATTTTCAACAAACGCAGATTTAAAAAACCACAAATAACACTTACCGAATTCAGATGGACAGGCGCTCCTAAAGAGGAACAGAAAACCTGTAGTTGGTGTCCTGATAGGAGATTTAAGCTCCGATGCGGCCGAGGAGATTGTAAAATTAGGCGCGGGACAGACGGAAGTAGCACTGAAAGCGAACCTCATCCATAAGCAGCTCCTGGAGCAAATGGTTAAACTCCCCAAACTCAGACCGCATCTGAATAATGGGCGCTGATGCACCCGATGTCAACGTTGTCTAGCTTTATCTAGCAAATAAAGCCAAGTCAGTTTCTAGTTACGATCCACCATAGTTCAGAACATACGGCAACAGAGGAAGCCCCGCCCATGCGTTGTTTATTCCTCAGAAGCAGGCTATGGAAGCCAAAAAGTACATACGTCAAACTTCATCCGTTGAATGCGTTGCCTGATGCAGACCAAATGTGCGGTGTGAAAGCACCATTAGTGGGATAATGCGTTATTTGAAGATGAAATATTAGGGGAATTTATTTCTGCCAGTACTAGTAAGTAAAAAAAGAAAAAAAAAAGATCAGAAAAAACACAATTTAGGTATGTCTGACTTCATAATTGAATGGGACATTACATCGTTATTAGAAGAAAAAAATGGTTTGGGTTTCTAATAGTCAAATGAAACTTTCCAAACAAATGAATAAAAAACAGCAATACCTCTTAACTTTTTTAAATAAACAACATCAATAAATCTTAACTTTTTTTACAGCTATAAACATCTCCATCGGTGGGTATCAGATGCTAGGATGTCTGGTCCTGCTGGTGTCATATGGAGCTTCTGACAAGACCCTTGGTGAGTTGATTGATGCAGAAGAAACCAAGGTCAGGAAGAAGAAGCAAGACTCAATGGCAGTAAGCTTCTTCCCACTGCGATATCTGGGCCTGACAGACTGCCAAGTCAGAGGGAGGTAACCCTCCCTTCATCACATTTAGGAAGATATTACACCAAGTCATGTTGGGAGAGCCCCTAGTGAGCCAACCTTCTTGTGACACAATTACTCATCAGTAGCCATGAACAGAAATTACACAGTTAAATAGTATAGCTCCTTAAAGTGTTTTACATCTTGCTGTACAACTAAACAAAAATACAATTGTAATGACCTGATTGCTTATTAAAGCAGTATATTTGTTTACAAGTTAAATAACACTGGGATGTTGAATGCATTTTTTTTTACATGGTAAAAGTTACATTATTTCATGGTTTGCTATTAAGACAATACTATTAAGATATTAATAAATTCATAGTTTAGTTGAAAGTTAAAAAACAAATGTGTATTATCTGTTTATTATGTGGTGATGCTGTGTGTGCGCTTCGCTAGTTGAGAAGTATAGAAGAAGAAACATTACCGGAAGAAGAAGAAAAGAGTTGGAGGAGACGGGAGAGAAGCACGAGACATGGCGTGTCGCGCTGCTGCGTGAGAACGACACGTGCATGTGTGAGAGAAGAAAACATTATAAAGCTCAGTGACTTTAGGCCTGGATAATTGCCCCTCGCTTCTGTGGACTGCTGTGGAGTTCATGAACGACCCGCACCGCGAGAGAGTGAGCTGTGAGTTGCGTTGCCAGGACAGAACTGAACCAGCTGAGTGAAGTTAACGCTAAGCTAACGCTATTAGTCGGGACGGACTCAGCCTCGTCACGAAGTCGGACGGTGAGGGAGACGGTGTCTGCCGCCAGGAGGATCCAGCACTCATTCCGCGTTGTGGACTTCGGGTCAGAGAGAGGTCTCGGCGGGCACCAAGACTTTCTCATATGGTCGTGAGGACAAGATTTCTTTCATCACCACATAGTGTTGGATTTATCCTTTCAATTGTTTCCAATGGATAAGAGCTCCAACGCGCGCCAACGTTTCTAAAAGAAATTGCTTAAAACTAAAGAGTGCACTCTAAAAAAAAAGAGAAAAAAAACCAACTAAACTTTATTCCAATTGATTCAAAACCTTTTCCATACAAAACTGTATTGTTTTTTTCATTGTTCATTCTTGAATACTGCAGACTAAGTCTGAACTACCGTTACTGTGTGTGTGTTAAATCATTTCATCATTTAAATAGTACACTGAAAATATACCATTTCTTGATTTAATTAGTGATATTTGCTTATTTGGTTTAGTCATTGATTATTATTTCGGGGAAACCTTTTATTATCAGATTCGTAAGTGAGCATCATATTTGACCCTAGACACAGTTTTTATACATCGGGATGTCTCTTTTGCCATAGGAATTATTCAGTAAGGGAAAAAAGGGGTTGAAGATTAAGAAATCGCTCCTTTAACATAACGAGTCGGGTGGCAAAAGGGTTACATTTTTGGGGGCTCGTCCGGGATCTTTTTTTTGTTTGTTTATGTACAGTGTGGGTGTATTTTCTTTAAAGCTGTATGTGATGCTGCTAAATATTTTCGAAGTTTTGCTGTAAAATCTGAGAATTTTGGTTACTTTTTCTGCTTCAACTACTGAAAATGGACGCAGCAGAAATTAAAGCTTGGTGCCACAGACATCATTTAGATCCCACTCATGCTTTCGTTTTAAGTGGTGTATGTGACATCCCAGATGAGGTTTTACAGGAAGTCTTAAGCTCAGTTAAAATTTTGGGAAAGACAAAAATAGTGGACAAACGTTCAGACTTGACCTCTAAGACTGACTTTGTGCTAGTCCAGACCTTAACTAATGTGACTGAACACACTTTACCTGACCAAGTGGGAGTTCCAGATGAAGTTGGTCCCTGGCCTGTTCACATCATTCCGCTAGAAATTGAACATCAAGGAGATTTTCAAGCAAAGCTGCTGTCATTTCTTGAGCATGAGGGCAAAAGTATGTCTGATGTTAAAGGACTGTTAAACCCTTCATCCCTTGATGTAAATACTGCTCTCATCAATGCCATTAGCTCACTTGTTGACAAATGCAATGCTGCGCCTGCTGATATTCAAAGCTACAGGAAGCTCAGAATGTTTTCTGGTGTGCGACCAACACCTAGTGGTGAAGAGGAGTATGACGCTTGGGCAGAGCAAACTACACACATGCTGGAAGAATGGCAATGCAGTGACAGTGTCAAGAAACAACGAGTTGTAGAGAGTCTTAAAGGACCAGCTGCTGACATAATAAGATTCCTCAGAGCACAAAATCCTAATGCTACAGCGAATGACTACAAGCAAGCTCTTGAAACAGCCTTTGGGACTACTGAAACTTCATCTGATCTCCTAGTCAAGTTCAGGCACACATTTCAACACGGAGGTGAAAAACTGTCCACGCACCTGCTGAGGCTCAATAAGTTGCTGCACTGTATCTTCAGGAAAGGGGGATTGCAGTTGGCAGATATGAATCGACTCCGTATTGAACAAGTTGTACGAGGTGCATTACCACATGACATGATCACAATGCGCATACGCATGACCCATAAACTACGACCACCGCCTTCCTTTAATGATCTGTTGAAAGATGTCAGAGAGGAAGAGGATATGTTACAAGGCAGAACTGATGCGAAAAGTATGGATATGTCAAAACCAGTCGCCTCAGTCCCCAAACCAGCACCTGAGAATAAAGCTGACCCAGAAGTTTAGAAGCTCAAGAGAGAACTCAGGGAGATTAAAACTGAAATGAACAATCTTAAAGTGGCAACCGTTGCAACAGCAGCAGCTCAAACTGAACAAAAATGTCAAAAACTTGACAATGCTACCAAAAATAGATACCAAAGAAACATCACCCCTCAAAGATCAAAGAACACAGACCTGCCTGGGATCTTTTGTTATAGATGCGGTGAAGATGGACACTACATGAGAGACTGTGATGGAGTTGAGAACTTGCAAAGAGTAAATAAGCGGCTTATCAAACTGACAAAGAAGTCGGGAAACTACCAAGGGGCCCAGTAAGGGAACGGCCTGGCGTCCCAGAGGTAAAGACACGTTCCAAGAGCATCAAAACTGAGGAAATAGTGGAAGACACTATCCCAAAAGGCTTAGTGGGCCCAAGCTCTGCTGTACCAGTTCAGATTGAAGGCATTTACACGAAAGCAATACTCGACACTGGCTCTCAGGTCACTCTACTCTACAGATCCTTTTACGACAGATATTTGACACATCTGCCATTGACATCTATCAGTGCTCTACAGATATGGGGTCTCAGTCCTACTGATTACCCGTACGATGGCTATTTGTCAATCAAGCTGGAGTTCAGGGAAGCAGATGTTGGCGTGACAGAGACCATTGATGCACTTGTGCTCGTCTGTCCTGACCCAGTTGTTAAAGATAATGCAGCTATACTGGTTGGCACCAACACACCAACAGTGAGACGACTCATAAAAAGTTACAAGGGCAAAGGGGGAGAAAACATCACAACCGTGAAACGCATTCACCCTGCTTTCCAAAGGGCTATGGTGGAAATATCAAAGTCCCCCTTTGAAACTGACAGCCAGATAAGAGGATCTGTATAGTTTGCGCAACCAAAACCAATAATAATACGCCCAGAAGGTGTAGCGAGGGTCAAAGGTGTGCCAAAGTTTCAAGGGATACCAAGTACCCAAGCCATTTTGGTGGATTTACCCGATGATCTTGCAGAAGAACCAAGGTTTCCAGATCAGCTTCTGGTGAGACCCGAGCTACAATCAGTCACTGCTGTGAGCTCCAAAAGAATCACTGTCCTTGTCACTAACAGTTCATCTAAAGATATCATGCTGACTCGAGGTATGCCAATCGCTCACCTTTTTCCAGTGGATGTGTTTCCAGCTCCCCCTGTGAAAAGAGAGACCAAACTTAGAACCTCAAAGAAACTCACTCCATCCTCTTTTGACTTTGGAGCTTCGCCTGTTCCTAAAGAATGGAAAGATAGGTTGGTGAATAAAATGCTTGAGAGAGGAAATGTTTTTTCCACTCATGAGTTTGATGTGGGCTGTAGCAAAAGTATGCAGCATGAAATCAAAACCACAGAGGATAAACCATTTCGAGAGAGATCTCGTCGCTTACCTCCAGCCGATCTTGAAGCCCTCAGAGAACATTTGTCAGAACTAAAAGGAGCTGGCATAATCACAGAATCTCGCAGTCCCTATGCCTCCCCTATAGTGGTTGTGCGAAAGAAAAATGGCAAGATCCGGATGTGTGTGGACTATCGTACCCTTAACAGACGCACAATCCCTGACCAATACACAGTGCCTAAGATTGAAGACGCTCTGACATGTCTGAATGGAAGCAAGTGGTTTAGTGTCCTAGATCTCAGGAGCGGATACTACCAAGTGCCCATGAGTGAGTCAGACAAAGAAATGACCGCTTTCATATGTCCCCTTGGGTTTTACCAATTTGACAGGATGCCACAAGGTGTGTCAGGCGCTCCTGCGACTTTCCAGCGCATCATGGAAAAAACTGTCGGAGACATGAACCTGCTGGAAGTATTGGTCTATTTGGATGACCTCATTGTTTTTGGAGCAACACTCGAAGAGCATGAGCAACGATTGCTTAAGGTGCTTGACCGCCTACAAGAGGAGGGCCTCAAACTGTCGTTGGACAAATGCCAGTTTTGTCAACCATCAGTGTCTTATGTTGGTCACATCGTGTCACAAGAAGGAGTATCTACAGATCCAAAGAAAACAGAAGCAGTCACTACCTGGCCCAGACCAACCAATGTAACTGCCTTGAGATCTTTCCTCGGGTTCTGCGGATATTACAGACGCTTCGTCAAAGACTATGCTAAAGTCGCATTTCCTTTAACTCAACTTTTGTCTGGTTACCCGCCCCATGCAAAAAAGTCCAAGAAAAAGCTAGACCAGGTCTACTTTAATCCATCAGAGCCGTTTGGTCATCGGTGGGATGACAAGTGTGAAGCTGCTTTCGAGGAGTTAAAACAAAGACTCACCAACTCCCCTGTGTTAGCCTTTGCAAACCCACAGTTACCCTACATGCTACACGTTGATGCAAGCCGAGAAGGACTTTGTGGAGTTTTATACCAAGATCAAGGTGAAGGACTAAGACCAGTTGCTTTCATCAGTCGCAGTTTAACCCCCTCTGAACGCAACTACCCTGCACACAAGTTAGAATATCTTGCTTTAAAGTGGGCCGTAGTTGACAAACTACATGACTATTTGTATGGAGTACGTTTCGAGGTTAGAACTGACAACAACCCATTGACCTATGTGTTGATATCAGCCAAGTTAGACGCAACAGGTCACCGCTGGCTTGCGGCCCTGTCAACATACGACTTCAGTCTTAAATACATAGCAGGAGTTCAAAACATTGACGCTGACGCCCTTTCAAGGCGCCCTCACTCTAACCCATGCCAAGAAAAACAGTGGACAGACATCTCAGCAGATGGCGTTAGAGCAATGTGTCAAGTGTCCCACGTGACCAAGAAAAACACGCATCATAAGAGAGCAATCGATCATTTGGGCTTGTCCACACACTCTGTACCCAAAGCTTTCTGTAACCTGTCCACACTTAGCTTAAAGGGAATGCCAATTCTGAGTCCCTCTGAGATCTTGAAAGCTCAACAGGGAGATCTGACTCTAAAGGAGATATGGAGAGCTTTAAAGCAGAATGGATCACCTCAGATCAAGTCAAGAGACCCCGCAGCTTCACTGTTGTTGAGGGAGTTCGAAAAACTAAAACTGCAACAGGATGTTGTATACAGAGTGACAGTTCCACCTGGCCGAAACCGTCGTTCGCAATTAGTTTTACCAGAAAAGTTCAGAACAACAGTCATGAAATCACTCCATGATGATTCTGGTCATCTAGGCATCGACAAGACTTACGGACTCATCAAAGAAAGATTCTATTGGCCTAAGATGAGATCTGATGTGGAAGAACACTGTAAAAACTGTGCAAGGTGCATACAGAGGAAAACACTTCCAAAAAAAGTAGCGCCCTTGTTTCACATGCAAAGTGACGGTCCAATGGATTTAGTATGCATGGATTTCCTGTCCATCGAGCCAGACCAGAGTAATACGGAGAACGTTTTAGTCATCACTGATCATTATACCCGGTATGCACAGGCTTTTCCCACCAAAGACCAGAAAGCAGCAACCGTGGCTAAAGTTCTGCTGGAAAAGTATTTCCTCCATTATGGTCTGCCAAAACGCATGCATAGTGACCAGGGCAGAGACTTTGAAAGCCGTCTCATTCGAGAGTTACTGAGTTCTCTTGGAGTGGAAAAGTCAAGGACCACTCCATACCATCCCCAGGGGGATCCCCAACCCGAGAGGTTTAATCGAACCCTATTAAACATGCTTGGAACTCTTGAGCCTAATGAGAAAAGGAATTGGAGCAAGCACATTTCACATCTGGTTCACGCTTATAACTGTACGCCAAATGAAGCTACAGGTTTTTCGCCATATTATCTCATGTTCGGGCGTGAAGCAAGAATGCCAGTGGATTTGTGTTTTGGAACATCAAGCGACAACACCTGCAAAGAAACTTACCTTAAGTATGTGAAAGACTTGAGAAAAGAACGCAAAGCTGCTTACAACCTCGCAGAGTCTGCCGCTGCTAGACAAAACAAAGGAAACAAAGAAAGATATGATCGGAAGGTCAAGTTCGCACAACTTTTACCTGGAGATAGAGTCCTCATCCGTAACCTCGGACTGCAGGGAAAACATAAACTAGCAGATCGCTGGGGCTCAAAACCTTATGTTGTGGAAAATCAACTTTGAAAACTTACCTGTGTTTCGGCTGAAACCAGAGGATGGTGATGGTCCAATCAAAATCGTTTATCGTAATCACATATTGCCCTTGGGACAGAAAGTATGTTTGGTACCAACACAAAACCCAGACATTATTCCCAAGAGGAGATTGAGAAGGAGGAAAAGACACCAAAACAAAGATATTGGCAAAGGATCAGTCCAAGATCTGGAAATGTCAGAACAAGAGGACAAAGATGACACAGACTCAGAGGATGAAATGTTCTACATACCATTCTCCATACAAAGTACCAGCAAAGATGATGGAACACGTGAACCATTCAGTCTAGATCTTGATATGCAACCTGAAGAGCAGACAGAAGATTTGCAAGCGGTTCAAGAAGACCAAAATACAAATAAAGAGACTATACTTGACATAGCTGAACAGTCAGACTTGCAAGAGACGTGCAATACTGAGACAGAGAAACGAGACTCGATACGTTTTGATCCAAAGACAGACTCACAAGAAGACTTACAGATTGATAGTGAGATCAGAACATCTCAAAGACTTAAAAAAGTTCCTTCTAGACTTACTTATGATAAACCAGGGAATCCCAGTATTTGCCCTGTGAAGTTTGTTTCTTGTTTTTATAAGTGGATAAGCTCCCCTTTCCCACCTTAGTTTGTCCTATCTGACTTTATTAGCCTACTTACCAAGCCATGAGGGCATGTCTTTATTTGGTAGGGGGAGAGTGTAATGACCTGATTGCTTATTAAAGCAGTATATTTGTTTACAAGTTAAATAACACTGGGATGTTGAATGCATTTTCTACATGGTAAAAGTTACATTATTTCATGGTTTGCTATTAAGACAATACTATTAAGATATTAATAAATTCATAGTTTAGTTGAAAGTTAAAAAACAAATGTGTATTATCTGTTTATTATGTGGTGATGCTGTGTGTGCGATTCGCTAGTTGAGAAGTATAGAAGAAGAAACATTACCGGAAGAAGAAGAAAAGAGTTGGAGGAGACGGGAGAGAAGCACGAGACATGGCGTGTCGCGCTGCTGCGTGAGAACGACACGTCCATGTGTGAGAGAAGAAAACATTATAAAGCTCAGTGACTTTAGGCCTGGATAATTGCCCCTCGCTTCTGTGGACTGCTGTGGAGTTCATGAACGACCCGCACCGCGAGAGAGTGAGCTGTGAGTTGCGTTGCCAGGACAGAACTGAACCAGCTGAGTGAAGTTAACGCTAAGCTAACGCTATTAGTCGGGACGGATCAGCCTCGTCAGAAGTCGGACGGTGAGGAGAGACGGTGTTGCCGCCAGGAGGATCAGCACTCATCCGCGTTGAGGACAACGGGACAGAGAGAGGTTCTGCGGGCACCAAGCTTTCTCATCTGGTCGTGAGGACAAGTTTTCTTTCATCCCTGAGTGGTAGGATTATCCTTTCAATTGTTTCCAATGGATAAGAGCTCCAACGCGCGCCAACGTTTCTAAAAGAAATTGCTTAAAACTAAAGAGTGCACTCTAAAAAAAGAAAAAAAAACAACTAAACTTTATTCCAATTGATTCAAAACCTTTTCCATCCAAAACTGTATTGTTTTTTCCATTGTTCATTCTTGAATACAGCAGACTAAGTCTGAACTACCGTTACTGTGTGTGTGTTAAATCATTTCATCATTTAAATAGTACACTGAAAAAATACCATTTCTTGATTTAATTAGTGATATTTGCTTATTTGGTTTAGTCATTGATTATTATTTCGGGGAAACCTTTTATTATCAGATTCGTAAGTGAGCATCATATTTGACCCTAGACACAGTTTTTATACATCGGGATGTCTCTTTTGCCATAGGAATTATTCAGTAAGGGAAAAAAGGGGTTGAAGATTAAGAAATCGCTCCTTTAACATAACGAGTCGGGTGGCAAAAGGGTTACACAATGTTCTTGAGAAACACAATATTAGCAGTTGAATGCAATCTTTTATGATTCTAAAAATAAATCCTTTTTTAATTCAGCCACAGATTAAATGGGCTTTTTTGTTTTTAACAAGATCGATACTACAAATGAACATGTTCAATGCCTTACAGCTGGTCCTTTAATCAGCAAACAACCTCATAAAAATCTGCTAAAATAAGTTATATTTCTCATAATACCAATAATTGGGCTAATCGTTTGATCAGCCATTTGGGAATTAATTTCTTACAGTATCTGATTATTCCCATACTATGACCCATTTTTTGCAATATTTTATTGATTTGACTATTCCAAGACAACGTGCTATCCACAATTACACCCAATAAATTAATTTCTTCTCCTCTTCTCCTCCTATATCTAAATGCAACGTTAGTGATGGCTTAAGAAATATTTTGACCCAAGTATCATACATTTTGTTTTACCTGCATTAATAAGTAATCTATTGTCAGTAATCCATTGTATGACCAGGTGTAACTCCCTATTTAACATAATCTCCAGCTGATCTACATCTTTTGCTGATAAACAGAATGTTGTATCATCTGCATACATTGACATGGTAGCATGTTTAATTACAAGTGGAAAATCATTTGTGAAAACGGAAAATAAAAGGGGTCCTTAACAACTGCCCTGGGGCACCCCACAACACATTTCTTCAACCTCAGAGTAGCTTTCATTAAAGTAAACTGTGTACTCACGTTTACTAAGATAGCTTTCAATCCATCGAACAGCAATTGGTTCAAATCCATAACAAACTAACTTTTTCAATAAAATACTATGGTCTAGGATGTCAAAGGCTGCACTTAGGTCTAAAAATACTGTGCCTACCAAATTCTTATCAATTTCCTGTAGTCAGTAGTCAGTTAATTGAGTAAGTGCTGTAGTTGTGGAATGACCCATCTTATAAGAATGCTGATACATTGTGTTTAACCCATTTACTTCCAAATACTCTTGTATTTGATCATAAACAGCTTTTTCCATCACTTTGCTTACTGCCGGTAATCAACTTATTGGTCTGCTATTCTGACCTGAAAACTGTTCTTTGTTGTTTTTAATTAAAGGTAAAATTTTTGCTTTTTTCTATTGTGTGGGAAAAACACCTGCTGTTAAACTCAGATTAATGATATGAGAAATGGGCAGAGCAATGACCTCTACCACCATCTTCAACAGTTTAACATCTAAGTGATCTATTCCACAGGGTTTATCTTTACTTGCTTGTGATATTTTCTTCACACTGTCCTCTGTTACAGTGTTAAATTTAAATGTGCAGTCTTTTGTTGTCATTATCCCATTAGTTATTAGTTCATATGAGAAATTTTCATCTTGTCCCAAATCCATGCCTTGTCTACTTTTTGTATTTTATGCTTAAAAAAATGGCTCAAATAATTAGCAATCTCTTTTGGTCTAGTAAGGCAAATCCCATCATTCTCTAATGATGTTGTGTTACGTTTTGTTTTCCTTCCCAGTAATTCATTAAGTGTTTTCCATACCTTTGCACTATCCATTCCAGCATCTCTTAATTTATTCTGATAATATATTTGTTTTTTACGTTCATTTTAGTCACCTGATTTCTTATTTTACGATACTTATTCCACTGAACCATGTCATTCTGTTTAATAGCTTCTGCTTTGACTTGATTCCTGTGCCTCATATATTCTTTGAGCTCTTGATCCAGCCATTGAGTTGAGACATGTCTTACAGTTTGTTTCCTTAAAGGAGCATGTTTGTCTATTACTCTGGTTATCAAGTTGTCGAAGATGGCCACAGCTCGGCCAGGATTCTGCTGCTGTGTAACCTCCGACCAATCTACACTCCTCATTACTTCAACAAAATCACTCTTTAAAGTTTTTATATGTCCTTTTATGAATACAATTTTGACCTGATTTAGGTACTTTTAATTTTCTTTTCACAGCTATTAAATTATGGTCATTGCAACCGACAGGCATAGAGACTGCCTCCGAACATAAGTCTATTGCATTCGTAAAAATTAAATCAATAAGAGTTGCTGAATATGTGCCATCGGCTTTTAAATTTACTCTTGTATAATCCTGAACTATTTGAGACAGATTACAAGTATTAGCGAAAGAAAGTAACTGGTCTATAGCAGCATCTAATAACAACAGGCCTTACATAAGGTAATTGTAACTGTACCCATATTACTTCAACTCCTGGTATGTTAAGATCTCCATTTCAAACATCCCTTTTTGTCCAAAAAAATATTTTCAAACATCTATTACTTGTTTGTCACTCAATAATCCTGCCATTAACATTACATTGAACTCTCATCAATGCAAATATGACATCCAACCACTCACACATCACATACATACACACACACACAAATATCTTCACATTGTACATTGTAATGAAATAAACAAAAAACATAAATGGAGCAACGCTTGCTCATGACAAATTATTAATTTCCCAAACTAAATGTTAGCTATGTGGCGTTAATTTCAAGAGCAAGAACTTCTAATATCAGACTTATCCTAAATTAATTTCTGTTTACCTTGCCCACAAAATAATTAGCTTAACAGAAAAAAAATCCTTCAAAGTCAGTGTTAAAGCTTATACTCCATTTAATCTTTTATCACATGACCATATTGTTTATTCTCTCTAATCCCTCACATTCAGTCCAGAATCGATTATAGTCTTTACGTGAACTTCTGCTGCTCTGCGTTCTGTGAACTTCTTCGTCTCTCCTTTAAATGTTATTATCAGTGTCGCTGGATGAATTATGCTATGTCTCACCCCTGCATCCTTCAATATACTCCATATTTCATGAAATCCTGCACGTGCATGCTCCTTCATACAGTTTTCCAAGATACACTAAACTAACAAGTATGTACTTTTGTAGTTTATGATTTTTTTTTCAATAAATAGATACAGGTGCAGAGCCCTAAACAAATATTCGCCCACCATGTAAAAATGTGTGGAAAACCTTGAAATAAATTATGACAGCTGTGAGGTAACCATGCATCATAGTAGCAGTTTTGAAACTGCAAATGATTAAGTTCACTGTTTCTTTAAATGACATCACTTATTTCTGGATGTTTGTGATCACCTGGAGAGCTCATAGGTCAGGTAATCCATTTTGTTTCAAGAAAACAATACAGAGAAGGTACAACCTGTTTGCATCGATCCGTCTTGGGACTTGAAAGAGCGTTTTTCATAGGCTTATATTTTATGTTTGTGTATCAGAATTTTGTAACATAATCTTATATTTGAGGTCATTTTATAGATGTTAGCCATTTAAAGAGCAACAGCCCCCCCCCCCCCCCCCCCCCCGAGACTTCCATTGCTCATATCAAACCACAACTGTCTATGCGTTTTCCCTATCTCCTACTGAAAACTTCAGCTTAGAGAATAGCTTTACCATTATGGCTTTAAATCAATGTTGTTGCTCGAATTTCAGCTATAAATGCTTTAGTGAGCTATTATTTTGCAGCAATTTCTTAATAGAAAAGTACACATATTTACATAAACAGCTTTACATGAACAGTAGGTTTCCCTGTTTTATCCTTTCTGAAAAGTAGTTAAAACAAAAGGGTCTCTATCCCATTAAATTTAAATGTTGATACTTCAGCTTTATGATATTATTACTCACAAGCTTTAAAAAAATCTGATCAGACCGCATTGGATGGTCTGGTCTTTTCCTAACACTAAATATCATTAGACAAGTGACTCTAAGCAAATTCAATTGCACTGGAGCTCACTGTACATTCCTTACAGCATCTGACTATAGCAGTATTTTATACATATCCTATAAGACCTACTTTGCGAGCTTTGGTGAGTGTAGCTGTCAGGCTAAAATTCAAGAATGATATGATGACCTGTAACAAAGGAGAGAATGGAACTGTGAGCCTTCACAGTTACAGGCTTGGGATCATATCTGACCCTGATGCACAGAAACAAGCAAGGTGAGGTGGAGAGGTCGGTGATATTATATCACTTCAGATGAGATGTGACACACTCTAGTTGCTTGTTGAACACTGCAGAGGGCAGAGAGGACCTAACAGAAAAAAGCCTCTGGCCTTTGATTGACAAGAATAAGAGCTTGATTAAACAGAGAAGGTTGCTGTGAACTGAAGGGGGAAAACAAAGGGGTTTAGAAGAACTGAGAGGGCTGAAGGTCAGATGTGCTTAGCTGAATGTACAACATTAGAGTGTAGAGTGGTTCTTGTACACTTCATGGAACACAAATAAAATCATTATCATAATCCCGTTACCTACATGATGACACAATGCATGTGTAATATCATGTATATGAGCTAGAAGGAAGTAGGGAATTAAAACTGGAACATAGCAAAACATGGGCGAAGTAAATTAAAGGCAATAAATATGACCTTGTAAGTAGGACTGTCAGAAAAAAAAAAAATCTACACTTAAAGAGAATTTCAGAATGTCTACTCATTTACATTTGGAACCAGGTGTCCACACTCACCAATGTCTACAATAAAACAAAAACACGTTTTTTCTCTCTGTCTGAAGACAAAGATTACACCAGGGCATTTAGAATTAGCCAAATGATTTTATTATGTTTGTTTGCTAAATGCAATAATAAGAAAAAATGATAGGTCAGGGATTTATCTATGTTTTTAAAATTACAAGTTTACATACGTTTTATCAGCATTTGATAGCACAGACTTTGACTTGTCTTCCTGGCTGATGTCTTGCCTTACTACTTCCACATTGTTTTTTTTTCATAGGTCTACCTATTTTATGAAGTACATGCAGTACAAAACAGCTTCAAAACATAATGCTGCCTCTCCCATGCTTCAGTTAGAATGGTGTCCCCAGGCTTATGAGTACCCCTCTTTTTCCTCCAAATATAACAATTGTTATTATGGCCAAAAAGTTCCACTTTAATTTCATCAGACCACAGGGTATGTTACTGTGTGCATTTGCAATCTGCACAGTTGTGCCTCCAATTCATTTAAATGAGTCCGTGAAACTATCAGAAGTTTCTATAGCCATGACATCATAATCTTTGATTTCCCTCATTGTTTGAATATAATAGAATGCTTTATTTGTCTGACACCAAAGGTTTACAGGAATTAATCTTTATCTGGGCTCCACACCATCTATAGACACATATATCCATCCATCCATCTATCCATCATCTTCCGCTTATCCGGGGTTGGGTCGCGGATAAGCAGAGAGACCCGGCTACTTGGGCCAGCTCCTCGGGAGGAATCCCGAGGCGTTCCCAGGCCAGCTGGGAGACATAATCCCTCCAGCGAGTCCTGGGTCTTCCCCTGGGTCTCCTCCCGGTGGGACGTGCCCAGAACACCTCACCAGGGAGGCGTCCAGGAGGCATCCTGACCAGATGCCCGAGCCACCTCAACTGGCTCCTCTCAATGTGGAGGAGCAGCGGCTCTACTCTGAGACCCCTCCGGATGACCGAGCTTCTCACCCTATCTCTAAGGGAGAGCCCAGCCACCCTACGGAGGAAACTCATTTCAGCCGCCTGTATCCGCAATCTCGTTCTTTCGGTCACCATCCAGCGTTCGTGACCATAGATGAGGGTAGGAACGTAGGTCTACCGGTAAATTGAGAGCTTTACCTTTCGGCTCAGCTATCTCTTCACCACGACAGACCGGTACAGCGCCCGCATAACTGCAGACGCCTTACCAATCCGTCCATTGATCTCCCGCTCCATTTTTCCCTCATTCGTGAACAAGACCCCCAGATACCTAAACTCCCCCACTTGTGGAAGGACCTCATCCCCGACCCGGAGAAGGCACTCTACCTTTTTCCGGCTCAAGACCATGGTCTCTGATTTGGAGGTGCTGATCCTCATCCCAGCCGCTTCACACTCGGCTGCGAACTGCTCCAACGAGAGCTGTAGATCACGTTCAGATGAAGCCAACAAGACCACTTCATCTGCGAAAAGTAGAGACCCGATCCTGAGGTCACCAAAACGGATCGCCTCAACACCTTGGCTGCGCCTAGAAATCCTGTCCATAAACGTTATGAACAGGACCGGTGACAAAGGGCAAACTTGGCGGAGAAATGAGTCCGACTTACTACCGGCAATGCGAACCAGACTCTGACACCATTCATATAGGGACCTAACAGCCCGTATCAAAGGGCCTGGTACCCCATACTCCCGGAGTACCCCCCACAGGACACCCCGAGGGACACGGTCGAACGCCTTCTCCAAGTCCACACAGCACATGTAGACCGGTTGGGCGAACTCCCACGCACCCTTCAGGACCCTGCCGAGGGAGTAGAGCTGACTCGTGTGTTCCACGGCCAGGACGAAAACCGCTTTGTTCCTCCTGAATCCCAGGTTCGACTATCCATCAGACCCTCCTCTCCAGAACCCCCGAATAGACCTTACCAGGCAGGCTCAGAAGTGTGATCCCCCTATAGTTGGAACACACTCTGTGGTCCCCCTTTTTAAAGAGGGGGACCACCACCCCGGTCTGCCAATCCAAGGGAACTGCCACCGATGTCCATGCAATGTTGCAGAGTCAACCAACACAGCCCTACAACATCCAGAGCCTTGAGGAACTCCAGCCGAATCTCATCCACCCCCGGTGCCTTGCCACCAAGGAGCTTTTTAAAAACCTCTGTGACTTCAGCACCAGAGATTGGAGAGCCCGTCCCAGAGTCCTCAGACTCTGATTCCAAACAGGAAGGCGTGTCGGTGGGATTGAGGAGGTCTTCGACGTATTCCATCCACTGGCCCAAAACGTCCCACGTTGAGGTCAGCAGCACACCGCCCCCACTGTAAACAGTGTTGGTGGCAGACCGCTCCCCCCCCCCGAGACGCCGGATGGTGGACCAGAATTCCTTCGAAGCCATACGGAAGTCGTTCTCCATGGTCTCTCCAAACTCCTCCCACGCCCGAGTTTTTGCCTCAGCGACCATCCGAGCCGCACTCCGCTTGGCCTGCCGGTACCTATCAGCTGCTTCCGGAGTCCCACAGGCCAAAAACGCCCGATAGGACTCCTTCTTCAGCTTGACAGCATCCCTCACAGCTGGTGTCCACCAGCGGGTTCGAGGGTTGCCGCCGCGACAGGCACCGACTACCTTATGGCCACAACTACGGTCAGCCGCTTCGACAATGGAGGCACGGAACATGGCCCATTTGGACTCAATGTCCCCCACCTCCCCCGGGACGTGTTTGAAGTTCTGCCGGAGGTGAGAGTTGAAACCCCTTCTGACAGGAGACTCTGACAGACGTTCCCAGCAGACCCTCACAACACATTTGGGCCTGCCAGGTCTGTCCAGCGTCGTCCCCCACCACCGGAGCCGACTCACCACCAGGTAGTGGTCGGTGGATAGTTCCACCCCTCTCTTCACCCGAGTGTCCAAAGCATGCGGCCGCAGGTCAGATGAAACGACAACCATGTCGATCATTGAGCTGCGGCCTAGGGTGTCCTGGTGCCAAGTGCACACATGAACACCCTTATGCTTGAACATGGTGTTTGTTATGGACAATCCATGACGAGCACAGAAGTCCGACAACAAAACACCGCTCGGATTCAGATCAGGGGGGCCATACCGCCAACCACGCCTCTCCAGGTCTCACTGTCACCCGCCACGTGACCAATACCAATACCAAACCAATAGTCAGAACCCGTCCCCCCACCCGTAGGCGGAAGGAGGCTTCCCTCTCATTCACCGGGGTAAACCCCAACGTATAGGCGCCGAGATGGGGGGCAACAAGTATGCCCACCCCAGCTCGGCGCCTCTAACCGGGGGCAACGCCAGAGTGGAAGAGAGTCCAACCCCTCTCGAGGAGACAGGTTCCAGAGCCAGAGCCATGCGTCGAGTCAAGGCCGACGATGTCCAGTCGGAACCTCTCAACCTCGGAAACCAGCTCCGGTTCCTTACCCACCAGAGAGGTGACGTTCCACGTCCCAAGAGCCAGCTTCTGCAGCCGAGGATCGGACCGCCAAGGTCCCCACCTTCGGCCACCGCCTTCGGCCACCGCCCATCTTGCACTGCACCCGACCCCTATGGCCCCTCCCTCAGGTGGTGAGCTCATGGGAAGGGGGGCCCATGTTTCCTCTTCGGGCTAAGCCCGGCCGGGCCCCATGGGTAAAGGCACGGCCACCAGGCGTTCGCCAACGTGCCCCACCTCCAGGCCTGGCTCCAGAGTGGGGCCCCGGTGACCCGCGTCCGGGCGAGGGAACACTTGGTCCAACGCTGTCATTCATCATAGGGGTCTTTGGGCTGCACTTTGTCTGATCCCTCAACTAGGACCAGTTTGCCATGGGTGACCCTACAAGGGGCATAAAGCCCCAGACAACATAGGTCCTAGGATCATTGGGACACTCAAACCCCTCCACCGCGGTAAGGTGGCAGCCCAAGGAGGGGCACATACACAAAACATTAAAATTAACTAAGACCACATATAGCTGAACTAAAATAACACACTGATACTTAAAAGACAATAATCATTATGAATATAAACTTCTGAATTTGACCACATTAATAAATATGTGGCATTAAATTGAGATAGTGCACTCTTTTAAATACCTGGATGTTCACCTGAACAATAAACTGCATTTGAGGTACGACACTGATGTTCTTTACAGTAAGGGTCAGAGCAGACTTTACCTGCTGAGAAGAAATGGGTCTTTTGGAGTCCAGGGAGCTCTTTTAAATACATTTTTTTGACTCTGTGGTGGCACCAGGAAGAGGTTGGATAAACACATGAGCAAGGCCAGCTCTGTTCTAGGATGGCCTCTAGAACCTGTGCAGGTGGTATGAGACAGAAAGGCTCTGGCCAAAATAACATCACTGTTGGACAGAGTCTCCCACCCCATGCAGGGAGATGTTGCTGAACAGCAGAGCTCAATCAGTGACAGACTGCTGCATTCTTGATGCACGGAGGTCATCCCTCCCTGTAACTGTTAGACTATACAACCAAACCTTCCCCCAACAAACCCAAATGTTGACATCAGCAGTGTAAATTCACAAATTAACATCTCTACCGCTGTAATTTACACATAGTCGTTTTCTAATTTTTTATATGCTCACTTTTTGAAATAATAGATTAACTTTTTTAATAGACAAGTAACATACACATTCTATACATATCTTTAAATATGTTTATTTAAATATCTTTAAGCATCTTGCTCTGTTGCACAGTCTTCTGTTTTTTTTGGAAGTATGTTGTGGTGGAAAAAGCAAGCAATTGTAAGTCTGCAACCTTGCAGGTAGGCTGCAGTAGGGCAGGGACCCAATTTGAATGTCACTCTGCGACGAGTTTCAACCCCTCTCCCCAAATGCCTTTCTCCTCCCAGGTGTGACCAAGTCAAGGAGTCTGGTCTTTCTTATCTTGGTCTTTTGTTGGTTCAGAAGTTTTTTGGGGGGCTGACCATTCTGTATAAAGCTGTGTTGTAGGACTTTTCTGGAGACACAACCCAATAACTTGTTCCTCCATGCTGCAGCATTTAAATAAACCTAGGCTCAAGAAGAAACCTGTCTCAAGGTCTTTGTTTAAATCTAGCTGTTCTTAAAACTACATTTTTTGTATGTCCATTATGTAGAAATTGTTTTCTGGACTTTTCTATTCTATTTTGTTCTAGCTTTGCTGCTGTTACCCTGAATTCCCCCCCTTTTGGGACAATAAATGTTTGTTCTATTCTATTCTAAATAAGTAGAAATAGTAATAATATCCATCCATCCCATCCATTTTCTTAACCGCTTAATCCTTAATTGGTCGCGAGGGTGCTGGTGCCTATCTCCAGCTGTCAACGGGCGAGAGGCGGGGTACACCCTGGACAGGTCGCCAGTCCATCACAGGGCCACATAGAGACAGACAGGACAAACAACCATGCACACACTGATACCCGAGGACAATTTACAGTGATCAATTAACCTGACAGTCATGTTTTTGGAATGTGGGAGGAAGCCAGAGTACCTGGAGGGAACCCACGCATGCACGGTGAGAACATGCAAACTCCATGCAGAAAGACCCCGGGCCGGGATACGAACCCCCAACCTTCTTGCTGCAAGGCAACAGTGCTAACTCAATTCACCACATATCTCAAAACATTCCAATCAGTTAAAAGTTCTCTACGTAATGAATCCCAGCCCATTGCAATGAATCATTGATGTAAGCTTGTGCCCAGAACAGGCAGACCCCAACCAAAGCAATCCGTCAGTAATCCCTCATACTGAGCAAGCATGTAGTGACAGTGGAGAGGAAAAACTCTCCTTTAACATATACACATCTGAAGAGTAATAGAAGAGAAATGTAGAGTAAAGAAAAGTGGTCAGCCTGTCCTCCAACAGTCTAACCCTATAGCAGCATAACTACAGAGATAACTCAGAATAACCTAAACCATTCTAACTATAATCTTTATCAAAAAGGAAGGTTTTAAGCCAAGTCCTAAAAATAGACAGGGTATGTGCCTCACGGACTGAAACTGGGACCTGGTTTAACAGGAGAGGAGCCTGATAACTATAAGATCTACCTCCCATTCTACTTTTATAAATCATAGGAACTACCTGTAAACCTGCAGTCTGAGAGTGAAGTGCACTGTTATGAAAATATGGGACAATCAGATATCTGATATATTATGGAGCTTGATTATTAAGGGCTTTATACTTAAGAAGGATTTTAATCTGTATTCTGGACTTAACACGGAGCCAATGGAAAGAAGCTTAAACAAAAGATATTTGATCTCGCTTTTTAATATTAATCAGAACTCTTGCTGCAGGTGAAATGTTTAAACTAGGAGAGACATTGGAGCATAGGGAGAGGATGAGCTGCTGAGTTCTCGCGAGAGCTGTGCATAGGTGAACATGGCGGTTATGTGGTAAAATATACAATCAGTCAGGTAAAATAAGAAAATCATTTTGAACCAAACGCAGCTTCTAAACTAACCATCAAGTTACTTTTTTTTTCCCTCTAAACAACCTGGACGAGGAAACATTGGATTCGCTGGAGTGCTACCTAGACGAGTGCTTTGATAACATCGTTATGGGTAAGTCACGAAAACCTGCTTCGGATACAACAACGAGCACACCGTCGCAGAAGCGCACTCGTTCCGAGGCTAGCACATCCACCGACTCGCCAGATAGAAGCTACGGCGACATCCTGGACTCAATAGACAAGAAGCTAACCAGCCTGGACGCCCGTCTCGCGCTGGTGGAGGTTCTGCATAAAGAATTTCAGGCTCTGAGGGAATCGCTGGAGTTCAGCCAACAACAAGTAGCTTCGCTAGTTACAGAAAACCAAACACTAAAAGAAGACGTTAAGAAACTCACCGAGGGAATGAAGCAGCTGTCTGGAGAAAACAAAAGCTTCAAGGAGTCTATTCTAGACATCCAGGCCCGATCAATGAGGGACAATCTTGTTTTTTCGGGGATACCAGAGCAGGCTGAGGAAGATGCTGAAGTAGCCGTGCGAAAGTTCATTCAACACCAGCTGAAACTGCCAGACGACACGGTTAAAAGCATAACCTTCCATCGGGTTCACCGACTCGGAGGTAAGAAGCCCAACAACACCCGCCCGCGACCAATTGTTGCAAAATTTGAACATTTTAAACAAAAAGAACATGTCAAAGGACGCGGGAGAGAGCTACGGGGGACGAATTACAGCGTTAATGATCAGTTTCCGAAAGAAATCCTGGACAGAAGACGCGTGTTATTTCCAATTAGAAAAAAACATATTAGTGAGGGCTGTAGGGCTACGGTTAGTGTGGATAAACTGTATGTTAACGGTCAGCTGTTTAGGGACCCTCAGGTTACTCCTTGGCTTTATTAGTCATATTTAACAGAACCAAGACAGAATTAGCTTTATCAGACAACTATAGTTTAAAAAAAGCACAGCTCAGCAGGCTGTTTTTGTTTGTTAATGTGGGTAGGGGCAGGGCTGTGCACTAGATTGCTTTTTCTTTTTTTTTCTTTCATTTTTTCTTTTTCACTATTATCTTTCTCACATTTGTACCACCAAATCTCTTTATCACCTTTTTTCCTTTTTCTCTCTCACACACACACAGACTTTTATCATGGCATATTCATGTTTTTCCATCATACTTTCATTCTGTACACACCTGTATGGTGCATTATTTACCTCGCTTTATCTCTGCTTCTGTTTTTTTTCAATCTGGCAACCCCATGGACAAACCAAAATTACACCTATATTCATCCTTGGCGATAGTACATATCTAAGGTTTATCTTAGCTCTATGAATCCTGTAAAATTTATAACATGGAATATTCGCGGCGCTAGCTGCAGAGATAAAACCATTAAGATTTTCAACCATCTTACAAGACTGAAGGCAGATGTCGTCTTACTACAGGAGACTCATAAATCAAGTTCAACAGCTAATGATTTAAAAACACCAGAGTATCCTAATATATTTTCTTCATGCTATAACTCTAGACAACGAGGAGTAGCAATATTAATAAATAGAAATACTAATTTTAAAGTAATAGACACAGCTACAGATCCAGAAGGTAGATTTATAATATTAAAACTATTTATAAATAACCAAAAGTTATGTATAGTTAGTATATATGGTCCAAATGTTGACGACCCCTCATTCTTTCATACTTTCTTCTCGGTTCTGGCTAATCACATGGATTGCTCACTTGTTCTTGGGGGAGATTTCAACTTTGGACTAAATGAAGAAATAGACAGGCTCAGTACAGCAGGGACTCAGCGCAGATGGCAATCCATAGATATAGTTAAACAGTACATGAGCGATTATGGACTCTGCGATGCATGGCGATCGCTTCATCCCAACGACAGAAAATACACTTTTTACTCAAACGTACATCATTCTTATTCTAGATTGGACTATTTGTTAGTCAGCAGCTCACTGTTGAATGACATTTCAGACACTGAGATACATCCTATAGTGATCAGCGATCACGCTCCTGTTTCTTTAAATTTAGCAAATAAAATTGCAACCCTTCAATATAAAAATTGGAGATTTAATACATCATTACTTAAGGATAAAGAATTTATTAAATATATTGAAAAAGAATGGGCTTCATACATGGAATTTAATGATCTCCCTGGTATGTCGCCATCCACTCTATGGGAAGCAGGGAAAGCTGTGATTAGAGGTAAAATAATTACACTAATTATTATATTAATTAATTAATTAATAGTGTACGTATGGGGGGTATGAATGAGGGTATAGCGTCCTTTTTTCGTATGTCCTGTATTTGTAAGAATGTGTACACATGAGAGGGAGGGTACGTATGAGTGTCTCTGTCTGTCTATGTCTACCTGTCAGGTTGGGTGTTTGGCTGCTCTCTGGCCTGATGCATCTTCTTCCCTCCCCGTCACTCCCCGTCGGTGATGGTTGCTCCTGCCCGCTGGTTGATGATGACTCTCGATGCATGGGGCTGGGGGTCCCGGTTGCGGCCCGGCTCGGTCCTGGTGCATGTCGGGCGGGTCCTGGGTGGTCCGGTGTGTCGGGCGGCCGCTGTTTCGGGCCGATGTCCTCCTTGGATTGACTGGGGCACCTCTTATGGGGGTGCCGGGGTTGTAGAATAGGTTGGTGCCGTCCGGTGGATCGGTGGGGACCGTGCCTGGCGCCCAGTCCTCCTGCCGGTTCCAGGACTTCTGCTGGCTGGTCTGTTCGCCTGGTGGGGCTGTCCGGCATTGGCTGGGCCCCTGATCTTGGCGCCCCACGTGGGGCGGGATCTGGACCCTGGAGCTGGAAGATCTGGATGTCCAGGTGCCGGCTGGGCGCGGCCTGGGGAGGGCGTACATCGCTGTGGCTCTTGCTGTGGCTCCCTGGCGTGTGGATGTGTGGAGGCGGGCCGGGTTGTTGGCGGTGGGTACTGGTCCGGGGTGGCGGCGGCGTGTGTTGTCCGTCGGTTGGCTGCGGGTCCTCCTTGCCTGCGGCGGCGGCGGGGGACCCTTGTCGGCTGGTCACTGGTTGGGGCCCCGCTGGGGGGTGGGGTGCCCCTGGTCCCCGTGGCCTCCGGTTCCTGGTCCGGGCCCGCCCTGGCGTAGCCGGTTACCGGCGGAGCCCGTGGGCTCGTCACTGCGATCTCTCGGGCCCCAGCATCGCGGCTGGTGGGTGCTCCCCTGGGGCTTCCATCTGTTCCCCTCTTGGCGGGTGATCGACCCTGCGCTGATCCGCCTGTGGACTCTGTACTCTGTGGGACGCTGGATGCATACATCTCTTGCCTCCTCCATGTCTGTGCCGATTCCTGTAGGACGGATTGACGGTTCCTTACACCAGCTATCAATCACTTGCATGGGGAAACCTTATTCAGACCTGCATGCTCGCACACACATAGGTGTGGGGACATAGGTGAGGACGGACATATCTTAAGCTGAGGTTATCATCATTAGTTAGTTGTTCACAGGAGCTTACCAGAAACATTTGTATTATGTTCATTAATCAATGCTTGTGTGTAGTGAATGTGTAATTCTTTGTTTATTCTACCAGATCCGAACTATTGGTTTGGTTCTGTACACTTTGTTGTTTTTGTATTACTGTTTCTCTGCCGTCCGGCAGAGGTGGAGGACTGGGATGTTTTCTTGTGTTCTTTATTTGCCTCCCTGTCTTGTGTCGTCGGTTCGCCCCTCTGTTGGTCCGGTTTCTTTTCTTCACCTTCTTCCTTTCTCCCTTCTTGTCTCAGTTTAATGTCCATGACGTCAGGAAATTGAACCCACAGTAATCACTAATAAAGATTTTTCATACATATACATCAAGTGGCGTACTACAGCGAAGCTGTAATACTCTGCTTGGGAAAGTAAAACTGTTGGGCTTGTACTTGGTACTCAGACACCAATTCTGAGTAGCATACTGCTAGACAGGACACGTTAAAAAAAAAAAAAAAAAAAAAAATAGAGGTAAAATAATTTCATTCTCATCAAATAAAAAGAGAACAGAAAATAAACATGTTCAGGAATTAGAAGAAACTATTAAATCATTAGAACCTTCCCTGGATAAAGAGAGCTTAAGTAAAATAAGGAAAGCAAAATTAGAGTTAAATGAAATTATTAATAAAAGGACGCAGTTTTTAATCCAAAGACTTAGAATAGAAAACTTTGAACATAGTAATAAATCAGGTAGCTTCTTAGCTAATCAGTTAAAAATAAATAAAGAAAAAACAACTATATCTGCAATCAAAGACAAAACTGGGAATATAATATATGACCCTGAAAAAATAAACAACACTTTCAAAGAATTTTATGAGACGTTATACACACCAGAGATAAACCCTTCAAATAATGATATTGTACAATTTCTGGATAAAATAACTCTTCCTAAACTTTCAGACAGTCAAGCAAAGGCCCTGGATTCACCGCTAACAGTGTCTGAACTCCAGGAGGCCCTCCAATCTATGCCTAATAATAAAGCTCCAGGTCCAGATGGATTTCCAGCAGAGTTCTATAAAGAATTCTGGAATATTCTGGCACCAACATTTTACAAAATGTTACAGGAAACAAAGGAAAATGGTCGAATACCACCAAACATGAATTCTGCCTACATCAATCTTCTATTAAAACCAGGAAAAGACCCTATGTCTCCTACCAGTTATCGTCCCATTTCTCTTATCAATGTGGATCTGAAAATAATTTGCAAAGCTCTTGCAAGAAGGATAGAGAAAATAACACCTCTAATAATCCACCCTGATCAAACAGGTTTTATAAAAGGTAGGCTCTCTTCCACAAATTCACGTAGATTAATAGATTTAATAGATTATTCCCACTGTAAAAACGTCCAAACCAATATATTATCTTTAGATGCAGAAAAAGCATTTGATAGAGTTAACTGGAAATTTTTATTTGCAGCCTTAAATAAATTCGGATTCAGTAATTCTTTTGTAAACTGGTTAAAAATATTATACAGCTCACCAACAGCATGTATTAGGACCAATAATCAAACATCATCAAGGTTCTTTCTTCAGAGAGGTACCAGGCAGGGATGTCCACTTTCTCCCTCCCTCTTTGCTATTTTTATTGAACCATTAGCAGCAGCAATCAGGCAAAATAATAATGTTAAAGGTATACAATGCAACAAAATAGAACATAAAATCAGTTTATACGCAGATGATGTACTACTTTTTCTACAGCATTCACAAACTTCCTTGTATCAGGTAATTGAGTTAATAAAATCTTACTCAAGAGTTTCAGACTATTCCATAAATTGGTTAAAATCTACAGTCCTTCCAATCAACTGTTCTTACCAGAGTCCTGTTGCTTTACAGCTCCGGTCGGGAAATATTACATATCTAGGTATCCATATCTCACCAAGACTGGCAGACTTATCTAAGCTAAACTACGTCCCACTTTTAAAAAAAGTGGAAGATGATCTGGAAAGATGGAAATCCCTTCCAATATCACTTATTGGAAGGGTAGCTACAATAAAAATGATGGTTTTGCCTAGAATCAATTATTTATTCTCAATGATCCCAAGCAAACCATCACCTGATTGGTTTAGATCTCTGGACTCTTCTGTTTCTAAATTCCTTTGGAAAGATAAACCCCCACGTATCAGCTTAAAAACACTACAGAAGTCCAAAGATAAAGGAGGTCTAGACCTACCAAACTTTCGTCATTATTTCTTAGCCAACAGACTCCAATACACATCAAGATGGGTAAAACACAGTTATATCGATGAGTGCTGGGTAGATGTAGAACAGACACTATGCAATAAGATAAAACTTTCAGATCTACCTTTTGTTAGCTCAAATATAAAACAAAATGAATGTTTCAAAAGTATAAATATCAGCTCCTCTCTGACAGCTTGGTGGGAATTTCTTAAAATGACAAAGACCTCACTAGTCCCATGCAGGCGTACACCCATCTGGAATAACCCGGATATCTTACAAAAAAAATGCATGATTAACTTTCCCGGCTGGAGTTGTAAAGGAATTGAATACCTGGAGCATATATTTGATGGAACAACCTTTATCCAATTTAATACATTGGTTACACAATTCGGAATTAACAAGAATAAATTCTTAGAATACCAACAAATTAAATCAATTATAAAAAATAAATTTAGGCTCAATACAGTTGATTTACAAATTCCAGGAAAAGTTTTAGACTTCCTTAATCTTAACCCTCCCAAACTGCTATCTAAAATATACAAAACATTAAATAGAATAGATGAATCAATAGCCCTTCCTATTTCAAAATGGGAGATGGACTTGTCCATCTCAATAGACCAAAACCTCTGGTCTCAAATTTCATTAAGAACCTTTAAATTTCTTAAGAATCCTAATCTACGATTAATACAATATAAAATCCTTCATAGAGTGCATTATACAGGGCAACGGATGTTCAAGATGGGTTATACGCCGTCTGATACCTGTTTACAATGTACAAGCAATCTACCAGACAATTATATTCATGCTCTTTGGTTCTGCCCACCTGTTAAGAAATATTGGTACCAGATATGTGAAGATCTATCAAAGTGTCTGAAATGTAATATCACACCTGCTCCCACAGTTTGCTTGCTGGGAAATATAGATGAAGTTACCATGGATACAAAGTCTATGCAATTATTTTACATCGCCTTATGCATCGCTAAGAAAAATATCCTCTTGAACTGGAAAAATAAAAATACTCTGAATATTAATCAATATAGAGATCTCCTTCTGGATTACATTGGTCTAGAAACGGCATCTGCCTCCACATCTGATCAATCTTTCTGGTCACCCTTGATCAGTTCCATCACCTAGTGGGGTCGGGCCCTTGATTCCGTTCTGTGGGACACGGTTGCCGATGTGGAGCTTAAGGGTTGGTGGTGACTGCGGGGAGGTCCTTGGGGGTGGGTCCGCTTGCGGTTCGGCGATAGGTGCCGAGACCCTCGCCTGGGGTGGGACTTTGGGGGCTTTGTGTGGTGACTCCTAGTGGCTGCATGCGGCGCCTTAGAGGGGTCGTGCTGGCGGACACGGGTTACTGGCCTGGTGCTGTGCTGCTCTGGGGGGGTCTGGGCTGGGCCTGGGGCTCGGGGTTCTGGGGCGGCGTGCCCCCCGGCTGGGGCCCTGGCTGGGGCTTGGCCGGGGGGGGCCGCTGCCGTTGGTGCCGGCTGGGGGGGGGCTGTGGTCGGCCGGTGGTTGGCGGGCGCTGCTGCCCTTTCCATCTCCCCGGGCTGGTTCCTGTCGCTTGCTCCCCGGTGGCCGCTTGCCGCGTCCGGGCGTCGGCGAGAGGCCGTGGCGGGTGGCCGGCGTCTCCGGGCCCGATCGGCTATATTGACACTGGACATGGCTCCTGGGTCTTGGTCTTAGCCCTCGCGGGGGTGCTGGGGTGGGGGGCTCTGGCCGGTGTTGGTCGGCCTCCACGGTGACTGACCAGTTGGTGGGGTGTGGGCTGGTGGGTGGACGTGCTGGGTTCTGTTGCCACCCGGCCATCGGGCGGTAGTAGCAAGGCTGGAGGATGTCGGCCTGGGGATTGGCCGCCCGGGACTTCGGTCTGCTCACGGGCCTGGCGCGGCATGTCCGGGGTACCCGAGTCGGTGGTGCGCCGGGTTCCGGCCTCGGCCCGGGGGTCCTCGGACGCTGGCGGTGCCTGGGGCGTCTCTTATTGGCGGGGAGGCTTTTTACCATCTAGCACAGGCGCTCTTTTTAACGGGGTGCGCTTGGGACGGGAGGGGGGAGGGCGTTGAGGGTGAGGGGGGGCTAAACTCAACCTGGGTGTCTAGTGACATGTGTTTTGTTAGCAGTGTGAATGTTGGGAAGGATTTAGGTATGCCCCTGGCATGGGGGCTGGTGGATTGCCGGGGCCCCCATGGGGCTCGGCGGTACCGACTGGACGTGCTGGGGCGGTGGATCGGGCCGAACGGGGGTGCCTATTGGAGTCAGCAGGGGAGCTGGCTCCCTGGGGTTGGCAATGGTCACCCCAGTTATTTTCTCCCCATCCCCATGCCTCTGTCCACCTGCTCCTTCATTCTACCATTCACAAGGCCTTGGGACGTGGGCACGTCACTGGGGTGCGGGATGGAGCTTCCGTCTTCGCTACCCGGTGGCGGCCTGGGTCCCGATTTTATTGAGCAACTTAGACACTACACTTGCAACATTTACAGGGAACGCACATGTAGGGACCTGGCGGTGTGGCGCCACTGGTTAAACGCATCTAGACACTGAGGGCCCGGGGGGGGAGATGGGGGTACCCGGCAGTATTCCCATGTCCCCCCCCTCTGTTTTAAGTGCACATTAGAACAACACGCAACAACACCACATTGAGCTGGGGGAGAGAGGCTGGGGGGTCTTTCCACACCCCTGTTCGTTGGACCATCAGGGGTCGGAGCCCGGATAGAACATCACGCCGTCTGGTCGGGGTCCTGGGCTGGTGGGCTGCTCTTGCCGGTGTGGGGGCCTTGGCGGTCTGCTTGTCCCCGTCCTGGTGGGCAAAGGGGTCTGTCTCCTGGGTGCAGGGGCAGGGTTCTCTATTGGGGCGTCTGTCCCTGGGCCTGGGAGTATGGAGTATAGTGTACGTATGGGGGGTATGAATGAGTGTATAGCGTCCTTTTTTCGTATGTCCTGTATTTGTAAGAATGTGTACGCATGAGAGGGAGGGTACGTATGAGTGTCTCTGTCTGTCTATGTCTACCTGTCAGGTTGGGTGTTTGGCTGCTCTCTGGCCTAATGCATCTTCTTCCCTCCCCGTCACTCCCCGTCGGTGATGGTT
>JAPXFQ010002703.1:0-20833 GCA_028564705.1 Apricaphanius iberus
TTTTTTTAATGCACTTTTGATGGTTTCAAAAGTTTATTTACATCACATGGTGAGCACATGGTGGTTAAAATAAAATATATGTAAATGTGGAATTTGTCCTTTTTAAATTCAAATTTTTTAGATGACAACCTGGAGTTCCTTTCTTCACAGGAAGTACCCCAGGACTATCAAGTATAGCATCAGCAGCATGGTAAGTTTGTTGTGTAATTTCTAAAGTTTTGTCATATTCAAAGTGGTGTTACCTCACTGCTTTTGCCCTATCTGATTGTGTAATGTATCAATACCACCATATATGTTGTTTTTTCATGCACTTTTGATTGTTTCAAAAGTTTATTTACATCACATGGTTAGCACATGGTTGTTAAAATGAAATATATGTAAATATGGAATCTGTCCATTGTAATTCCAAATCTTGTAGATGAAAAGCTGGACTTCTTTTTCTATGTATTTTCTTGAGTTTTGTCAGATTCAAAGTGGTGTTGCCTGACTGCTTTTGCACGATTTCAGTGTGTAATGTATCAGTATTACTTTAGATGTTTTTTTTCATGCAGTTTTGTTAGTTTCAAAAGTTTATTTACATCACATGGTTAGCACATGGTTGTTAAAATGAAATATATGTAAATATGGAATCTGTCCATTGTAATTCCAAATCTTGTAGATGAAAAGCTGGACTTCTTTTTCTATGTATTTTCTTGAGTTTTGTCAGATTCAAAGTGGTGTTGCCTGACTGCTTTTGCACGATTTCAGTGTGTAATGTATCAGTATTACTTTAGATGTTTTTTTTTCATGCAGTTTTGTTAGTTTAAAAAGTTTATTTGCATCACATGGTGAGCACATGGTTGTTAAAATGAAAATATGGAATTTGTCCATTGTAATTCCAAATTTTGTAGATGAAAAAATGGACTTCATTTCCTGTGTAATTTCTTGAGTTTTGTCAGATTCAAAGTGTTCATACCTGACTGCTTTTGCTCTATTTCTGTGAGTAACGTATCAATATCACCTTAGGTGTTTTTTTTCATGCACTTCCATAAGTTTATTTATGGAGCTTCCGTTCAAGAGCTACACCCACATTTGACCTCCCGATCCCTTGTATCTCTGGAACGGAAGGTTGTAGCGACTCGGGGACAAGACTGGCATGTTCAGCTGACCCAAATTAAGTCTGACCAATCTTTGTTCCAAATCTCTACCGGATTCCGTTCCCGGGATATTGACCGAAAACTGTTCCCCATTAAAGCGGATGGGAGTGGCAGGAAGCTAAAATTTTACTAAGTGTGGGACCAAAAATCACTTCAAAGAAGGTGGTTAGGAGCACGTTTCAGAGCATTGAGTCTATTGGTTATTGTTCTTGAGTGACATTTTTTGTAATTTACTATCACACTGTCAGCACGTGGTTGGTAAATTGACATATGTAAATATAGAATTTGTCCACCTTAATTCCAAATCATAATTCATGCCATTTAGATTTAAAACTTGGAAGTAGAGGTGCAGCGGTAGCAGCATGGTATGTGTGCTGGTAATTTCTTGGATCTTCAGACAGTGTGTTGAAACTTCATCAGGCATGATCTTAATGTGTTCAAATGTTTGTTACTTTTTCTAGTAGGTGGTGCTGTAATTTTGTTTTCTTCTACAGGCCACAAAATTATGTGGGTTGTGCTTCAGGAGCTATGTTAATTTGAAGCAACACCTGAGTAATTCCCACACAATTCCCAATAAACAGGAATTTTGTCTGTTGATGAAATATGGGAACGCCAGGTAAGAACATACGGAACATTTATCCACATGAGAAAAAAATTGCTCGCCTATATTTTTTTGCCATTTATTCAATATTCCGTACTCCAGGACAACTGACCGCTTAGACTGCCCTGTGTGCGAGAGGATGCAATTAGTTCGTCTGGACAAGCATATGCAGGACTCCCATTCGTTAAAGGCAGAGGTAAGTGCAAATGCACAATAAGTATTGCAAATGTAATTTTTAGTCACAATAGTTTTTCTTTCAAAATCTGTCACTTTTTATTATCAGGAAAGAGAATCTCTGCTAAAGGATGCCAAGAGACGCCGCATTGCAAAGGAGTTCGCTGCTCTCCGCCGTACTGCTCCTGAAATACCAATGGTATCGGGTTTGGGCGAATTGACCTCAGATGGTAATTTTACACTATGATGTACCAATGTGTTTGTGAGAGGTTGACTGGTCTTTGACATTTGTTTTCCAATTCATTACAGACGAATATGAGAGATTGTCTTCTGGGCAAGGCGATATGCCCCTCGATGAAGAGCAGCCGCTCACCCAGTCTGTGGGTGCAGAGTCATTGCATGGTAAACCTGAAATTGGTCCTCCTGCTTTATCATCCACTCCCGAACAACCACAGCTTAGCCCTGGTGGAAAGGAAACCTCCTCCTCTGGAAATACATCCTTCTGCACTGGTGTCGACACATCCGCCTCCTCTGGATTCCAGAAAGCCTCATCTGCTGTCCACACAGTCTCCTCCTCTAGTGTCCTCACAGCCTCACCTGGTGTCCTCACACCCGCCAGTGTGCGTTGTCATGACCATCCTCTGTCTTCCTCACCTGTTGTGAAGAATCGAGATGACTCCAGTCTCTCTCGTAACATGGAGAATCCACTTCCAAATCAAGGCAACTGCAACTGCAAGTGCAACTGTGAAAATGTTGCAGCTAGATTGCAACAGCTCGAACACATGGTAGACAAACTCATGAGAGCTCAACCCTCGACACCCAAGACACCCAGAGGCATAACGTCGAAACTAACTGCCTCAGCCCAAAAACATGAACATGTGAGAAAGTTGGAGAAGTCGGAAAATTTATTTCGTGAGTTTTCATTTGCTGTTTCCCTTTTCTCATCTACAATTTACATAGCTACTTGGAAGCCATAGATTTCAGACACTAATCTATGACTTCTACATTGCTGTGAAATATGATGTTTGATTTTTATTTTGTAACTATTCCACAAACATCTTCTGTATATTTAATAATAGAGAGGCTCATCGATGACTTCAGGAAGTTTCGACTGGGTTCACGGACAGCAAGAAAAGACAAGGAAAATGCGAGGCAGGCAGCAAGCCATGCGCTCCGATTTTGCCTCTATATGGCTACTGGGCTAACTCCGAAAACGGTTTACATGGATTTGAAGTTCCTTCTACAGATGGACAAATTGCGCGCGTAAGTGTGTGTTTTGGTTAGAATATTTAGAGATTATAGGTGTGTGTGTGTGAATCATGACTTTTAAATTGTTTTGAAGTAGATGAAAAATTGGTATTTGGAATTAGGTGGTGTGAAATAGAGGTAAGATTTTATCACTCACTGTGCTTGCCCACCATTATTTGTAGGTATCCACTATACCTTGCCCAAAAGGGTTACGTCCCAACCACTGTGAAAAACATGATGACAAATATCACCATGTTCATCAAGCACGTGAAGTACTCATCCCAGGGAGTCACCAAAGTCACATCTACTGAGTTTGACAGAATCCTCTATGAAGTTAAGATGCTTCAGGCAAATGTGCACAAGCATGTGGTTGTCCACCGGCAGAAGGTGACGAAAAAGAAGACGGGTAATATTTTCTTTTATCATGATGTTGTGTATATATTCTGTCATCTAAAGAATAGGGATTTGGAACCTCAAAAATGGGTGGTGTATGTGACTTTTTTTCACAGAGCAACTGCTCGATGCGAAAGAAGAAGTGACATTTATGAAGGTCGCCAAAAAGAAAATCCCTGAATTGCTTCGTGAGTACAATTCAGTAGATATTTATGCAAGACAGGAGATGAAGAGAGGAAAACTGACATAAACCTAACTTGACAAAACTTCATTAATCCATTTTATTGACCGTAGAATGCTTACCTGATGATGAAAGTTTTGGTAAGAAACATTCTCAGCTCATGGGCTACCTCATGGGCTACCTATCCATCCTTACGGGACATCGCGCCATCGTCTTTACCAACATGACACGTGATCAGGTGATGTCCGCGGACTGCTGGGATGGTGGCAAAAAGTATAGGATTCTGGTATGTATTCAAACCATGCATGTATTTAATTTCAGTTAAAGTCTACATATCTACACAAGCAAGCTCGTTTTCTGTAACCTTTTCCTTAGGTAGATGATCACAAAACTATGCGCTCTTTCGGGCAAGCTGCGGTGTGCCTGAACAAGACTGAGTTTGGGTGGGTGAAAAAGATTGCCTTCGGTGACTGCTGCATTTGTGAGGAGGGCAGCACCTATGTTTTCCACACAATATTTGGCAGGCATATCGTGAAGCCGTCACTCTTCTTGAATATGGCTTGGGTGGACGCTGGTTTGAAAGGGACAGTCGACTTCAGCCTGATCCGGAGCAGTGTCTCTACACAGGTAAGTACTCAGCAATTTGATAGTTGTAAGGATAAGGAACTTGGGCCTGAAATGAAAATATATCAGTTCTGTTGCTCTTTCTGTTTCTCTGCTGCCTTCTCCAAACTCCAGATGGTCTCGGCAGATGACCGCTTGTGCTGAGCCTGTTTCTGTTGGAGGTTACTTCCTGTTAAAAGGGAGTTTTTCCTCTCCACTCTCGCTTCATGCTTGCTCAGTGTGAGGGATTGCTGAGAAGTCACGACGCAATATTATGTGGTTCTCTAATTCCTAAATTAAATACCAAAAAATTGTATTGTAATAACTTTTCTTGTAAAGTGTCTTGAGATGACGCTACATAAATAAACTGAATTCAAAAATAAACTGAATTGAAAATAAGTATTTCACAATGCTCATCTAGTTTAGATTTCCATCTATTAGGTCTGAATCTGGAAGTAGTAGGTGAGAATTTGGAAGGCTTTCAGATTATTTTACACATATTTCTTTATTTGGGTTCACAGGCCAAGATTCACCTCACAGAGAAGGAGAGGAAGGAGGTGGCTCATTCAATGTGCCATGACCCCACTACAGCAGAAAAATTTTATGTAGCTCTGCCAGACAAAAACATGGCATATCAAACGAGAAAACTGAGGATGAAAGCCCTCAAGGAGGCTTTTGTTAAATCCTCAGAAAATTTGGATGACAGCGATGACTCCTCATCTTTACCAGATGACAAAATTGAGGATACACCAGAGACAAGCTCAGATGATGAGGAAGTTGTCTATGATGACGGACCTGATTCAAGCTCCTCATTGTCCTCTGACGAGAAGATGAAATTGATGGAAAGAAAGAGGGTTCGTGGGTTTTCCAAACCCATTGATGAATCATCAAAGAATGAGACCGCAGAGGATGAGCCCCCATCTTATCCAGATCCTTCACGTCCCAAGTCCAAGTCGAAAGTCAAGGTACCTGCTCAGATAAGTACTTGATGCCAGTTTGAATCTGGCCATAGTATTGATTTGAAGTTGTAATAGTTTTTTTTGTTTTTTGTTGGGATGTCCAGGCCAACAAAGACCTGTCTGGAAAAGTGGGCAAAATCACCCGGAATTTAAACATACCCTCATCACAGGACAGCCTTCCATCGGCTCAACCTCGCAGGTCCAAGAAGAAATTGGATTTCCCAGACGAAGAATCTGTCTCACAACCACACATCTACACACCTTCCAAGTGTGCCTGTGTTGTTGAGAGGTTGAGGCAACCAATTGCAGACTATTATGCCCAAAAAGCAAATTTTTACAATGCCCTCCTTGGGCAAGCACCCATGGCAGAGACCCTTCCAGCACACCTTGCTGAGCAGGCCACAGCGTTCACCGCAGCACCCGCAGCTCAGGAGGAACCAAGAAGCAACCCTGAGCCCCTGATTGCCAACGCTACTGAAAGTGTGCCAGCGCCTCCAACTGAGCAGGTCCCATGGTATGTGCCAGCACCTGTTAGCCACATAGAGCAGACTCCCGAAAAAATGCTACAAACCGAAGAGGAGGATGCCTCAGCCAGACAGGACCCGGGGTGTGTTCCAGATCCTATGATCCAGGACACATCAGAATCTGTCACAGAAACACCAGAAGATATGATGCCACAAACACAAACAAACACGGGTCGTGTTCCTGATCCTATGATCCAGGAGACATCAGAATCTTTCACAGAAACACCAGAAGACATGATGCCACAAACCCAAGCAGACCTGGGTTGTGTTCCAGATCCTATGATCAAGCAGACATCAGAATCTGTTCAGGAAACACCGGAAGACCTGATTCCACAAGCCGAAGCAGACCCGGTTTGTGATCCAGAGCCTATGATCCAGGAGACATCAGAATGTGTCCAAGAAACACCGGAGGACCTGATTCAACAAACCGAAGCAGACCCGGTTTGTGATCCAGAGCCTATGATCCAGGAGACCTCAGATTATTTCCAAACGCATCAGTTGACCAGATGCCACAAACCCAAGCACAGGAGGTGCAGAAGCCCTAGGCAGGCAGGACTTGGAATGTGTTCCAGGAGTTCAGGAGTTTGTGCCATTAACCCCAGGAGGTGTTTAGTTATCGTTTTTGTTTGCTGGATCAGGGGTTAAGGCATGAAACCATAAGTGAAGAGAACTGGGTGGCAGTTTTTGGCCCTGGATGGGAATTAGTTTCGTTTAAAAATGCTTGCTGCATGACTGCATGTAAGTTGATTTATCTTTAAATTTAGAAATGTTTACCTCATCCTATATTCTTGGAAAAATCAGAGTTGGTGCCACAAACCCCATTAGATGTGGTGTTTTTTGTTTCTAAATTGATTTTTAAATCGGGAATAATGCTGACGTCCTAATTTAATCATTTTATTTGTATCTTGATTTCATAGTACTTTTATAAGTACTCACTCAGACTGATTTACACACACATACTCTAACACACATGCATACACAAGCCCACACACACAGATAAGCACAAACATTTTTATTTTTTTTATCATGCTTTTAACTTAAAAAAATGTGAATCTCAGCAGAATTGTTGAAAATAAATGTTTAAAGACCAGTGAGTCTGCCTCCCTTTTCAGTTTTGATCAGTTATTAGGGGACATAATGATACATGATTATTTTCTAACTATTCCAGATTCTCATCTATTAAGTGGGCCATAGATTCAATTTGTAATCACTTTGAAAGCCTATAATTTAAAAACAGAAGAAGAGAGCAGTCTTATTCCATGTACAAGATTAAGCCTGAAGATTGCTTTATCATGTTGACATGGCAGCATCACTCTAGGTACAAGTATCAATGAGTTATTAAGAGACAGTGATTCCAGATTCTTATCCAATAATTCCAGATTATCATCTATTAAGTGGGCCATGAATTCAATTGTGGAATGAAAATTAGAAAGTCAATTGGTGGGCATTCCCAATGAGCCAGAATCCCCAAAATTGATGTTTGGATATGTTGAGGCATGCTTATGAGACTACAAGTACTCCCAAGTCTCCACGAAGAAGTTCCAATTTTTGCCCCACAGAATTTAATGGATAAAACCTGAATGCAACGAATGGCGGGTTAACTGGCTGCAAAGAAATTGAATCAGGTTGGAACACATTGAAAACATGCAGGGCAATGGGGCCTAAGGACCTGAATTGACAATGACCTATGTACAAGTATTAATGAGTTATAAAGGGACAAAGTAATGCCAGAGTCTATTAAGTGGGCATAGAAACAATTGTGGAATCACTTTAAAGGCCTGTAACTTAAAGACAGAAGAAGACAGCAGCCTGAATCCATGTACCAGAGGAGGCTTGAAGATTGCTGTCTCATGTGTAGATGGCTGCATCACTCTAGGTACAAGTATCAATGAGTTATTAAGAGACAAAGTTATTCCAGATTCTAATCTAATGATTCCAGATTCTCATCTATTAAGTAGGCCATGGATTCAATTTTGGAGTGAACATTGGAATGTCAATTAGTAGGCACTCCCAATGAGCTACAGTCCCCAAATTGGATGTGTTGTTATGGTGAGGCATGCTAATGAGTCTCACAGTACTCCCAAGTCTCTACAAAGAAGTTCCAATTTGGTGCCCATAGGAATACATGTTATTTGGAAGTATAGAATGAAAGTTGGAATGTCCATTTTTGGGTGTTCCCAATGAGCTAGAGTCCCCACAATTGATGTGCAGGTATGTTGAGGCATGCTAATGAGTTTCCAAGTTGATCAGATGAAAATTTGGAGGCGGGAAAATGAAAGAGACAAATATGGAGGTGGGAAAATAGGTCAGATATACATATGGAGTCCAGAAAAGGAAAGCGATACAAATATAGAGACGGGAAATTGGAGTAGATATAATAATAATAATAATATAGGAGGGAAATAATAATTATTAAATAGATACCAACATGGCGTCATCAAAATGGTATAAATTCAAAGCAATTGATTGGGAGATATATTTTGGATGATGAAATTTGGCTGTATTTCCTTTCTTTGGATCGTTCCATCTTCAATAATTTGACAGGGTACTTCTTAATGGAAAAGTAACAAATTTACTGTTGAATACCACTGGTTTTAGCCGGTGTCCTTATGTTCAGTTAAGGAAATTTTTGGTAGTGATACTTTCAGAAATTTTACAACACATTTTGTTAGCCACCTGTAAAACGTCCAAAACTGAAGTGAACCCCCCCCCCAAATAAATACAATGAGCTGCTCCTAATGACCTGTGACGTATCGGCCACTGTCAGTTCATTTCCCCTGCAGCAGTTCCGACCGCATGGTAAGAATCCAAAGAGCTCCTGCCAATTAAGCGTGTATTATATGCATGTTGACGTTCATCACGGTTGAATTTGTAAGATTTTTGCAGACCATATGTATGTAACCTAGGATAATTGCAGCAAAACCAAATTCTAATGTCTAATTTTGAAGCTAAATGCATAGATATGAATTTGGAATCTGATACAAAAAAGGTAATGGAAAATTGGAATGGCCATGAATTTACATACAGCAATATTGGCCAAAGACACAATTGTCAACATATCTCTCTTTGCATTTGCTTTTGTATTATTAGATTGAAATCTGTAACCTTTTCCTTCTTCAGACTCTCAGCTTGCCTCCAACCACGTATCAATGTGACAAGCCCATCTTTGTTAATCCCCAATATCTGCTAATTTTTCCCCCTTCTCTTCCCCATTCATTTCCTCCTCTTTTTGAGACCTGTCAGCCGGAAAAGAAAGTCGCCATGGAATGCGAAGGGTTCAGCGCCACCAAGGATGCCAAAAAACTCCATCCAGATGACGGTACTGGCAAAGGCGGCGGCACCGCCACAGGCACCGCCACAGACACTGGCACCAGCACCGAATCCCAAGTGGCCAATTTGCCTTCCACACCCACCTCAGCTCCCCCATCCTCCTTACGTCCCTCATCACCTGTCCCACCCTTGGGACCTCCCCCACCTTATTCACCTGAACGTCTCAGCTCACTGGCTGAAAATGAAGACTCGAGCATTGACCCCCCCCCACTAGAAAGGGAGAATAGCATGTCCCTCTCTGTGAAAATGGGGAATGGAATTATCAAAAAGGGGGCTTCCTAATGTGAGGGAGGGGTGAAGTGCTGAGAAGGGAGGAGATGGGCAACCCTGTGCTCCAAATGTTCTTTAAGGTAAACAATGTGAAAGTTTCTACATATCTAAGTTTAATGTTCTAAGAGTGACTGTTTCAAAAGATATTCACAAAGGGGGCTCCCTGATGTGAGGGAGGGGTGGAGTGCTGAGAAGGGAGGAGATGGGAAACCCTGTGCTCCAAATGTTCTGTAAGGTCAACAATGTGAAAAGTTTCTTCATATCTAAGTTTGATGTTCTAATAAAGATTGTTTTAAAAGCAATTTTTTCTGTCGTTTCTAAATGTGTATTTTGATTGATGATGCAAGATTTTACATGGAAGATGAACAAATGTGGAATATAAAGACTGATAAAAACAAATGTGGAATTATCTTAGATCGCACAAATGCAAAATCAGAATTGATGTTCCAAAATAATCAATTTGGAAATTGATTATAGAGATATTCAAAAGCAGAAATCATTAAAATACCAGATGTGCACATTAGGGAGGCATCTTCCACATTCATGCTTTTGGAAGTTGCGTCTAGACTTATACAAATTTACATTTGTGACTCAAAAAGATCAAAAATTGATTGTTATCTAATTATTCCAGGTGCTCATCTATTAAGTGGGCGATAAATTCAATTGTGGAGGCACTTTGAAGGCCTATAATTTAAAGACAGAAGAAGAGATCAGCCTGATTCCATGTACCAGAGGAGGCTTGAAGATTGCTTTATCATGTACAGATGTCTGCATCAGTGTAGGAACAGTTTTCAATGAGTTATTAAGAGCCAACGTGATTCCAGATTCTTATGTAATAATTTCAGATTCTCATCATTGAAGTGGGCCATAAATGAAATTGTTGAGGCACTTTGAAGGCCTATAATTTAAAGAGAGAAGAAGAGAGCAGCCTGATTCCATGTACCGGAGGAGGCTTGACGATTGCTTTATCATGTACTGATGGCTGCATCAGTCTAGGCACAGTTTTCAATGAGTTATTAAGAGACAAAGTGATTCCAGATTCTTATCTAATAATACCAGATACTCAAAGCGCCTCCACAATTTCATTTATGGCCCACTTAATAGATGAGAATCTGGAATTATTAGGGGTTAGGGTAGGGTTAGGGTTAGGGTAGGGTTAGGGTTTGAAAATGAAATGAGTCCCTCCGAAGAGGAACCCATGGTGCACTCTCCACCCTACCGTTCGCTACAGTGCCCAAATCCAATTAATCCTTTCCTTCTTCTACCTTCCCTTACTTTCCTTTAATTGGTGTTTGTCTGTCCCTTTTTGGTTTCGTTGTTTTTTGCACTTCGTACGACGTTTCGACTTTCTTTTTGTCTTCTTCAGGTACGTGCTTCTTTTCTTTCTTTGTCTTTGTTTCATTTCCCCTTAACAACGCCTTAATTTAGCTTCGGCACCCCCTTATCTGTTCTGTCCTTCCTTCTTGGGTTCTTCTTTCCTACTGAGTTTAGTTTTGTGTGTGGTCCATTATTTAGGTTGCTTATATTAGTTTAATTTGGTTTCAAAATGGGCGGTGGGTGGGTAGGGTTAGGGTTTGAAAATGAAATGAGTCCCTCCGAAGAGGAACCCATGGTGCACTCTCCACCCTACCGTTCGCTACAGTGCCCAAATCCAATTAATCCTTTCCTTCTTCTACCTTCCCTTACTTTCCTTTAATTGGTGTTTGTCTGTCCCTTTTTGGTTTCGTTGTTTTTTGCACTTCGTACGACGTTTCGACTTTCTTTTTGTCTTCTTCAGGTACGTGCTTCTTTTCTTTCTTTGTCTTTGTTTCATTTCCCCTTAACAACGCCTTAATTTAGCTTCGGCACCCCCTTATCTGTTCTGTCCTTCCTTCTTGGGTTCTTCTTTCCTACTGAGTTTAGTTTTGTGTGTGGTCCATTATTTAGGTTGCTTATATTAGTTTAATTTGGTTTCAAAATGGGCGGTGGGTGGGATGCGGTTAGGGTTAGGATAAAAGTGGGGCTGGGGATAAATAAATAAAAATGGCTAAGTAGCCTTTGATGGGCACTGCAACTACTAGGTAGGAGGACCTGGCGGGATAGGGTTTGAAAATGAAATGAGTCCCTCCGAAGAGGAACCCATGGTGCACTCTCCACCCTACCGTTCGCTACAGTGCCCAAATCCAATTAATCCTTTCCTTCTTCTACCTTCCCTTACTTTCCTTTAATTGGTGTTTGTCTGTCCCTTTTTGGTTTCGTTGTTTTTTGCACTTCGTACGACGTTTCGACTTTCTTTTTGTCTTCTTCAGGTACGTGCTTCTTTTCTTTCTTTGTCTTTGTTTCATTTCCCCTTAACAACGCCTTAATTTAGCTTCGGCACCCCCTTATCTGTTCTGTCCTTCCTTCTTGGGTTCTTCTTTCCTACTGAGTTTAGTTTTGTGTGTGGTCCATTATTTAGGTTGCTTATATTAGTTAAATTTGGTTTCAAAATGGGCGGTGGGTGGTTAGGGTTAGGGGTAAGGGTTAGGGTTTGAAAATGAAATGAGTCCCTCCGAAGAGGAACCCATGGTGCACAGGGTTAGGGGTTAGGGAACAAGAAATAAAAATTCTGACGCCGATTGCGGCAGAATTTCATGCACAGGCCATCTCTGCTCCTGTCCCACATGCCCCCATCTCTCTGTGTTCTGCATGGGCTGGAGGCCCCTTCATTCAGGGGATAGGTAAGGGGTTGTGATTTTAAATAAATAAATTATGAAATTTCGGAGGGATAAAAATTAATTAGAACTGGGTAGGGGTCCGAGCTTTTAGGGTTAGAGAAGAGGTCAAAAGATTAAGGTTAGAGCTTAGAGTTCAGGGTCAGGTTAAAAAGTAAGGGGGTAAAGGAGTATGGGGGTGAAAAATGGGTAAGGGGGTCAAGAAGTAAAAGATAGGTTTAAGGACCCCACCCAAAAAGAATAATAATAATAATGAAAGAATAGAAGAGAGCAGCAAAAGGCCAGAATTGGAGTAAAATAAAATTTTGATCCATCAAATTGTGGTTTTGGGTGCTGTCATCTCACATTAATGTTAAAATTGTTTCTCATTTAACCCCCTGGGATATACAGTGCCCAATTTAGCAATCCAAACCCTCTCAGCTCTCCTCCTTTGAGGTGCAGTCCACCTAGGATTGGTCTGAATGACTGTTGCACTCACTGACCCCCAGCCATGAGATAAAAAATGTTTGACTAAGTGAGTGTGGGTCTGTTTCCCCTTTAATATATTGTGTCTGTGCTGGGTAAATCTGACCAGAAGCGTATTTCCAGTTTCTCCTACATACTGTTGTCCACACTTTGTGCAGGTTATTAAATAAATGCAATTTTTGGAGCTTGGGTTACCTTTGCATAGGGACAAAAAAACGTTTTTGTTACAAGAGCTTTGCAACCACTTGCGGTGCAGAAAAAATTGCCCGTGACCTCTGGTTCTAGGCTCGACCAAGGGTGGCACTTTGGCTTTAATCAGGTAATCCCTCAGATTCTTGTTTCTCCTGAATGCTCCGATGATCCTGTAATCTCTGAGTAAGTGAGTATTCTGAACAAACCTCTGAAAGTTGTTTCTGATGCCTCTCACCATCTGAAGGGTGGATGGAGAAAAGGTAGTCACAAATGGTAAGGGAGGAGACACATCAATAGGTTTTGTCTGCAGGAAAAGATTTGAAGCACTGTCTTAAAAAAGAGCTAGGGTAACCTCTGCTGTACAATCAGCGCCAAACAGCGTCTTTGTGCCGTGCTTTGAAATCAGATGGTTGAGTACAGATACTAATAAATCTTAAAAGCTGGGATTTGATAAGACCTGCAAAGGTGTGTTTGGGGTGAACAGATGATTTAAACAATAATGCATGAGTATCAGTGGGTTTGAAAAAAACTTTGATATCAAGTCTGTGAGTATTTGAGAAATGGGTCCCATTGAATGTTGTCGTATCCAGAAAGTCGACAGAGGTTTGACTGAGAGTGGACTTTAATTGAATAGAGGGATTGTGACTATTGAGAGTCCTCAGAAACTCCTCAAAGTCATGTTCAGAATACGACCATATTCCCTAAATGACCATCCAGAAATCTAAAAAATTGCTGTGGGCTAATTATGACACTTCTCCAATGCGTGGTCTCCCATGATCCCAACTCTTAATATTGGCATAAAGAATGGTGCATTGGCTGCTTCAGAATGCCCATGGCGGTGCCCTTGATTTGTAGGAAAAATTCCCCCTTTAAAACTGGAAGTCATTTCTGGTCAGATTTAGTTCCAGTAGTTGCAGTAATTCCTTCTCTGGTCTTTTTTTGTCAGGATATTTCCTGAAGATTCTTTTAACTGCTGCCATACCGTCCTGGATGTCTATGTTTGTGTACAAACTGTCAATATCAAGGCTAAAAAGGAAGGCATCCTGTGGGATTTCCAAATTTCTAATTTTATGAATGAAATCAAATGTATCTTTAATGTAAGTGCTGTGTTTTGTAGATAGAGGGTTAAGAAAATAATCCAGGTATTCGGCTGTGTAGTACGTTTCGCTATCACAGTCCGATACGATGGGACGTCCCGGGGGAACCTCATATGGAATGCTCCACCGGGAGAGTTCTTTGTGTATCTTAGGCAGCAGATAAAACAATCTGGGTCTGGGTTCTGATGAATGAAGTAAATACTGTTTTTGTTTAAAATTAATGAATTTTTTCTGGTAGAGATTATCAATAATTTTTTCAACAAGTGGTAGAGTTTCTTTATAAATTGGTTTTTTAAGTTTAGAATAGTATTTTGGGTCATTAAGTTGTCTGTATCCCTCATTTAAATATTGGTTCCGGTCCATAAGAACCACTGCGCTTCCCTTGTCGGCTGGCTTTATTACAATTTCTTTATTTTCTGTTAGTTCTTTAAGAGCGTCAACTTCCTCAGTGGTTAAGTTCTGTTTAATTGGATAAAAATGAAAATGATTTTTGAAAAAATCCATATCAGAATGGATGAGAGTGGATATCTGAGGAGGAAGTTGACTTAGGGGCGGTGACCAATCTGAATTTGGAGTGAAAGGTTTTGGTTCAGATTTGTTTTTATCTCCATAATAAACTACCAATTTGATTCTCCGATGGTATTTTTGGAGGTCATATTCACATTGAAATTTCAGATTTTTATTATTGCAGTTATGAGTGGGGATGAAATTGAGGCCCCTGCTAAGCAGGGTCAGCTGTGCTGAAGAGAGCCTGAGTGTTTTAGAAAGATTGATAACTTCACTAACCCCCTCCCGTAGTAACGGGCTTATGGGGACGTTTAGTTTATAAAATTACTCCAATGTTGCAGCATGCAGAACGCTGTCTTTTTTGTCCAATGTACGTTATCTTTTTCTGTTTGAAATTCCTCTGCAGGCAACAGAGGAATGGCCTCATCCAAACCTGATATGAAGTGGTTGAGATGCAGCAGGTTGGAGCGCTCCCTGGCTGGAAGGGCCTGTGAGAAGTTGATGGTCGGGACGAAGAGCTGCGCTTCAGGGAACCTCTCTTTAGCTGTGTCCAGCGCCCTCTGCAGTTCTATCACCAGCAGTTTCTTGTCCTTCTGGCCGCTCTGTATATGATGCCAAACGAGAGCACCCATCTTCGCTGGACCTGAGCCTGAATTTGCTCTATCCAGCAGCAGCTGTATGGGCTCCATCTTGCACCGGGGAAGCTGTCGATCTGGACGCCGTCTGCTGCGAAACGGTGGAAGTCAGGCCCACAGTTGGATGAGTCTCCGATGACGATCCACTTCTCTCTGATGTCCAGATTCCATTTGCAGCTTCTTGGGCGTGTTGGGTGTCTGGTCCTGTTGAGCACACTGAGCTGAAACAGGTGAATAAGGTGAATAAATCTCCTCAGACACCGTTTCAATATTGTGAGCGTGTCCTGACGCTGAGGTCTTAATTTCTTGATGCCGAGAGGTCCCAATCTGTGGCTCACAGAAGGGCTGGCTTGTGGTGGTGCGGCTGCAGCCCGAGCCCGAGTGTTATGTGATGGGGCCGGTTCTGGTCCCGTTAAGTCCACCCACTCGTCATCATTCTCCTCTTCAAGTGGCTCAGATGGAGTTGACTGGGCATCAGGGGGAGGAGGAGGAGGAGGAGGAGGAGGAGGAGGAAGAAGAGGAATGGTTGGTTCTGCAGGTTCCTCCGATGTCCTGGTTCGCCGCTGATCCACTTCTGGAATCCGGACCCCCCTCGTCCGTTGCTCCCTGGGTGTCGGTGGGTCCCCCTGTCGCCGCTTAGGAGGTGTGGGAGGATCAGTTGTGATCTCATCTTCATGCTCGTCCGTTCGATGCACAACTGGTGACCAATCTCCCCTCTGAGCTTCTGTCATGGTTGCAACAGTATTTCTGGATCTGCTGGCTCTTGCTGCTGGTGGAGGAGGAGAAGCAGCAGCAGCAGCATTATGATGGACCTGGGCTATGACGATCCTCTCTGCAGCAGCTCTGGGGGTTGCAGGGGCAGCAGGCTGCAGGTTCTGCTGCGGTGTTGAGTGCCGCCGTGGGGGTGGACCTGCTTCCGTCTCCAGGTCAGTCAGTCTGGCTACAATGATAGCCTGGGCTTGGTCCAGCGTTTCCTGCTTAAGTCTGCGGCCCAGGTTCCTCCTGGCCCAGGATGATGCGACATCAAAGGGTGGCCGCCACTCCCTGTTTGGAAACTGAGACAGTCTGTGGATGTCCTCATCAATATTTTCATTGTAGTGGTCTCTGAGAATTAAAATGGTTGTATATGCCCAATTTTTAGCATTCCCCTCAATTAATTGCTGTGTTTTCCTATTGGGGCCTGCTGGTTTGATGACAGAGGCCAGGTTATGAGTCATTTTACTGAGGGAGGGAGGGTATTTCTCCTGTGACACATTCTTAAGATGATGGGCTGATTTAATCAGTTTATGGATGATGCGCACTTTTGCGGAGAAATCTGGGTCATCTGAGAGCGCCACTCTCCCTCTCGGGTCCGGGGTGTCGCTTCACGCGGGTGTAGATTAACATACCGTAGTCCGGGTATTCCGCTCCCTCTCCTGGGCTGTGGTCGGTCACCCGTCCGGTAACGGCGTTGTTGGAAAGATGGCGGCTTCCCGTTGCGGTCAAATCTTTCCCGCCGATAGAAGTACCTGCCGTCGTCAAAGTTGTTCCCCCACCTCTGTTCTCCTCTGACGGCCGAGGCATAGGTCCGAGGTCTGCCTCTAGATGGGTAACTGCTCCGGCGGGGCGAGTAGAATCTATAGTCCCCGTCCGTCGGTTGACGGTCTCCGGGTCTGCCTCTCCTGCGGTCCTCGAAGGTCCACCCGTCTCTTTGGAACCGCGACGGCATGGTGGAGACCCAAATACTACTTCTACGTTAGCAATATGGCGGCAGGTGCCGTGAAAAGCTATTGCTAAGCGGCTAAGCTAGCAAAAAATGAGCTTGATGTTTCGTCAAACTGCACTTTAATTAGTCACTGTTTGAAGCAAACAAACATGTAACAAGCCGAAAGGCTACGTTTCGGTTTGAGAACAAACCTTCATCAGGCCAGCTTGTTACAAAAGGCAAAAATACATACAGGCAACAGTGCAGCGCGAGCGAGTGTGGTCGAAGAAGTTCGTCAGTACACCAGCTGTGTCAGTCAATCAGGAAGTCCCTCCTCCGGGCTCCGAGCACCTGCGAATCCCAGGCAACACTCCGACCGACACTCCCTCGTGGGTTGCATTCACGGACCTCCGGAAATTTGGGTTCACCATGTGTTGTTATGCTTAGAAACCAATTAACTGAGTTTTAACCTTCATGGAGCAGTTACAAACATCCAGTAAAATGAAATAAAATACAATAAAATAGACTACACCACAAAGAACACACATGAGCACAGGTTACAGAAGGACTGTGGGTCTACATCTGGTTTTACATCATGAAAATGAAACATTCTTTGAATTTTTAAGCAAACATTAAAGTAAATATTTTCTAAATGATTTTCTTAACAATATGAATGACATATATCTGTTTGAACTGTGTTTTTTTTAATCATGAATGTTGTAAATGAAGTGGCATGAATGGAATGGGATTTTAACAGAAATAAATGATTTGTATATGAAAAAAGTGCTCTAAAGCAAACATAGTCTATAAACACTGAAACAGAAATCCAGTGAATATTGATGACAGTCACCTAAATGAAATTGACTGAGATGAGTGGTAAAAAAGAATCCTAATGAACACATATCCATAAACTGTAACATGATGAGCTGATGAATTATTCCTCCGCGGGTCGTAGGTCCATCAGCATCAGTCTGGAACAGACTCAAATCCAAAAACATAAAAAAGACACACATTAAAGCCATTTCTCAGGCAGATAAAATAGAGAGGATCCTAAAGAGGAATCCAAGAGAAAATTTGGGAATAAAACCCCACTGGTAGAATAAAACCTTAAAATATATGTGGCTCTGTCATTCATACAGATAGATGGATAGAAAGATAAATGAATAAGTAAAACCTGTGTCCCTCTGTAAAACAACATAACGGCAGATAGAGAGACGGAGAACACAGCAGGCAGGTTGACAGGAGGCACGGGCTGGTTAGGGAACAAGAAATAAAAATTCTGACGCCGATTGCGGCAGAATTTCATGCACAGGCCATCTCTGCTCCTGTCCCACATGCACCCATCTCTCTGTGTTCTGCATGGGCTGGAGGCCCCTTCATTCAGGGGATAGGTAAGGGGTTGTGATTTTAAATAAATAAATTATGAAATTTCGGAGGGATAAAAATTAATTAGAACTGGGTAGGGGTCCGAGCTTTTAGGGTTAGAGAAGAGGTCAAAAGATTAAGGTTAGAGCTTAGAGTTCAGGGTCAGGTTAAAAAGTAAGGGGGTAAAGGAGTATGGGGGTGAAAAATGTTTTGACCAAAAATGTGTAAGGGGGCAAGGATTTTATAAAAGCCCTAAGGAACCCCAACCCACAAAGAATAATAATAAAAAAGAATATGAAGAGACACAAAAGTGCCAGAATTGGGAGTAAAATAAAAATTTGAATCCATCAAAACATCAAATTGTGGTTTTAGGTGCTGTCATCTCACATTTAAAATTAAATTTGTTTCTCATATTAACCCCCTGGGATATACAGTGCCCCACAATTTAGTCAATCCAAAACCTCCTCAGCTCTCCTCTTTGAGGTGCCAGATCCCCCTAGGATAGGTCCTGAAGTGACTGTTAGGCACTCCACTGACCCCAGCAGCCATGAAAAAAAAATTTTTTGACTAAGTGAGTGTGGGTCTGTTTCCCCTTTAATATATTGTGTCTGTGCTGGGTAAATCTGACCAGAAGCGTATTTCCAGTTTCTCCTACATACTGTTGTCCACACTTTGTGCAGGTTATTAAATAAATGCAATTTTTGGAGCTTGGGTTACCTTTGCATAGGGACAAAAAAACGTTTTTGTTACAAAAGCTTTGCAACCACTTGCGGTGCAGAAAAAATTGCCCGTGACCTCTGGTTCTAGGCTCGACCAAGGGTGGCACTTTGGCTTTAATCAGGTAATCCCTCAGATTCTTGTTTCTCCTGAATGCTCCGATGATCCTGTAATCTCTGAGTAAGTGAGTATTCTGAACAAACCTCTGAAAGTTGTTTCTGATGCCTCTCACCATCTGAAGGGTGGATGGAGAAAAGGTAGTCACAAATGGTAAGGGAGGAGACACATCAATAGGTTTTGTCTGCAGGAAAGATTTGAAGCACTGTCTTAAAAAAGAGCGAGGGTAACCTCTGCTGGACAAAGCGCCAAACAGCGTCTTTGTGGCTGCTTTGAAATCAGATGGTTGAGTACAGATTCTATGAAATCTTAAAAGCTGGGATTTGATAAGACCTGCAAAGGTGTGTTTGGGGTGAAAAGATGATTTAAACAATAATGCATGAGTATCAGTGGGTTTGAAAAAAACTTTGATGTCAAGTCTGTGAGTATTTGAGAAATGGGTCCCTTTGAATGTTGTCGTATCCAGAAAGTCGACAGAGGTTTGACTGAGAGTGGACTTTAATTGAATAGAGGGATTGTGACTATTGAGTGTCCTCAGAAACTGAGTCCTCAGAAACTCCTCAAAGTCCTGTTCAGAATACGACCATATTCCCCAAATGTCATCCAGAAATCTAAAAAATTGCTGGGGCTTATTATGACACTTCTCCAATGCTGTGGTCTCCCATTCCGCCATGAATATATTGGCATAAGATGGTGCAAACTTTTTGCCCATGGCGGTGCCCTCGATTTGTAGGAAAAATTCCCCATTAAACTGGAAGTCATTTCTGGTCAGATTTAGTTCCAGTAGTTGCAGTAATTCCTTCTCTGGTCTTTTTTTGTCAGGATATTTCCTGAAGATTCTTTTAACTGCTGCCATACCGTCCTGGATGTCTATGTTTGTGTACAAACTGTCAATATCAAGGCTAAAAAGGAAGGCATCCTGTGGGATTTCCAAATTTATAATTTTATGAATGAAATCAAATGTATCTTTAATGTAAGTGCTGTGTTTTGTAGATAGAGGGTTAAGAAAATAATCCAGGTATTCGGCTGTGTAGTACGTTTCGCTATCACAGTCCGATACGATGGGACGTCCCGGGGGAACCTCATATGGAATGCTCCACCGGGAGAGTTCTTTGTGTATCTTAGGCAGCAGATAAAACAATCTGGGTCTGGGTTCTGATGAATGAAGTAAATACTGTTTTTGTTTAAAATTGATGAATTTTTTCTGGTAGAGATTATCAATAATTTTTTCAACAAGTGGTAGAGTTTCTTTATAAATTGGTTTTTTAAGTTTAGAATAGTATTTTGGGTCATTAAGTTGTCTGTATCCCTCATTTAAATATTGGTTCCGGTCCATAAGAACCACTGCGCTTCCCTTGTCGGCTGGCTTGATTACAATTTCTTAATTTTCTGTTAGTTCTTTAAGAGCGTCAACTTCCTCAGTGGTTAAGTTCTGTTTAATTGGATAAAAATGAAAATGATTTTTGAAAAAATCCATATCAGAATGGATGAGAGTGGATATCTGAGGGGGAAGTTGACTTAGGGGCGGTGACCAATCTGAATTTGGAGTGAAAGGTTTTGATTCAGATTTGTTTTTATCTCCATAATAAACTACCAATTTGATTCTCCGATGGTATTTTTGGAGGTCATATTCACATTGAAATTTCAGATTTTTATTATTGCAGTTATGAGTGGGGATGAAATTGAGGCCCCTGCTAAGCAGGGTCAGCTGTGCTGAAGAGAGCCTGAGTGTTTTAGAAAGATTGATAACTTCACTAACCCCCTCCCGTAGTAACGGGCTTACGGGGACGTTTAGTTTATAAAATTACTCCAATGTTGCAGCATGCAGAACGCTGTCTTTTTTGTCCAATGTACGTTATCTTTTTCTGTTTGAAATTCCTCTGCAGGCAACAGAGGAATGGCCTCATCCAAACCTGATATGAAGTGGTTGAGATGCAGCAGG